>VYZV01025764.1:25523-35603 GCA_013401275.1 Pandion haliaetus
CACCAGGAATGGAGCTGAGCCGGGAAGGCGGGAGGGGTGGGGGGAGGTGTTCTGAATGTTTGGTTTCCCTTCCTAATACCCTTGTGTTTTGTTTTTGTTTTGATTTGTAGTAAATTAAAATGATTTTGTTTCTTTCCCAAGTTGATCCTGTCTTTTGCCCATGACCATAAGTGGGGAGTGATTCCTCCCAGTCCTTGTCTCGACCCACGAGCCTGCCTTTGTATTTTCTCCTCATCCCATCGTTAGGGGGGGGGTTAGGGGGTGAGTGAGCGGCTTCTTGGTGCTTTGTTACTGACTGAGCTGACCTGAAACCACGACACCTGACAAGCACACATTCAAACACAATGTCTAAAAAATACATTAAATTATCCAAAAGATAGTTTGTGGCTGATCGCACTCGGAGTATAGATGTTCTGAGCACTCAACAAGGGAAACACTGCTCTCCAGCCTTCAGCTGCTCACGTGCAGAAATTAATATTCATTGTCAATTTTCAGATTGAAATTTGATTCCTAACTGCTTCATGCAGCACTGTTTATCTGCTTTTTCTTTACTTAAAATCGCCAAGTAGCAAGGATGATAGTTCTGCATCAGGATGAGTTTGTTCAGCCCTCTAAATGTTTGCTGCCTAAAGATGGTAAGGATAATGGGGTACAAATCTGTCTGTAATAACTATTGACTGGAAATCACTGCCTGAGGCTGAGAAATTTACAGGTCAGTATGTATGACTCCACACCTCAGGGTGTAAGCTTTTGTGATAAAAGCTCATCTACACATCCACAAGGGAGCACAGGGGCACAAAGGCAGGTGGGAACCCAAATAAAGGAACACCATGTCTGCACCCTGCCCAGGGCTGTCCCAGGAGACCCTCAGCTCCTGGACCAGGTGTGAAACCCATAAGGCAGATTTAGGCAGAGCAGATCACCTTTGGGACTGAGGGGGGGTTGCTGCCTAGAGTTGTGGGACACAGTATGGGTTGCAGGGGAAGAGCATTTTGGGATTGCACAAGACAAGTGGGATGCAGGGGAGGAAGCAAAGGTGGGAAAAGGGAGGGAAGTAGATGATTTGGGGAGGACCATAAAAAGGAAAACAGAGCTATGAAGTACCTTGTACTTCTATCTGTGTATATATTCTCACCAGCAGATCTCTCTCTTCCTCAGCCAGAGAAGGGAGCAGGATGAGGCCACTGATGCTGTCTGTGTTCATGTGAGCACTGAGTGTGTATGTCTGTGATCTCTGTGCTTAGATGTGTATACATGTGGTGTATACATGTGTTCTCTGTGTGTGTGTATTGGGAATGCATCCTCAGCCTCCCTACTTGTTGTGGTGTGTGGAGCTGTGGCAGCTTTGCCTGGGGCTGCAGATTCTTCAGCCACTGATACAGAGTATAACGGAGATACACACAACTAACAGAACAAAGGATTCAGTTTCACAGTTATAAGAAAGTCAGTGGAGGTTTGTTAATTACTCATATTTACGGTTACAGGTAAATAGTGGCGTCTCAAAGACTGATCTAAAACCATTAGAATCAACAAATTTGAGATGAATAAAAAAATTTGAAAACATAATAGAACAAATAAAGCTAAGATGTTAAACAAAATAAGAAATCATCAGTCATATTGGAGTTCAACGTTTTAGAAACTTCATTCATAAGCATCTGTCACTTAGAAACATTTAAATGACCACTGAATGTGACCAACCTTGTACAACACCTTGAATATAACTAATTTTGGAATTTTTTTTAGAACAGACAAGAGGCAAGGATTGCAAAACTGATGATCTTTTACTGAAATAAAAAATCTCTATCACCTGACTATCTATTTAAATCTGCACATTCTTATTTTCCTACCTGCATCTTTCTAACATAATTACTTTTCAGAGACAGAGAGCATCTCAGCCTGTATCTCCCTTTTATCTTCCTTACCCCAAAAGAAAAAACAATCTGATTCCTAACATAAAATTTTTTTCCAAAACATGTTTAAATTTTGGAACCGACTTTTAACACCTATGCCTTTAAGTGTGCTGTAAGACAATCCATTTTTTAAGAAAAAAAGTGTGAAGTTTGCTTAATGTTTTGTTTAGGTAACACCATTGGATCTTAGCTTTTTTTTTTTTTTTTTCCCCCTCCTTGAATATGTGTTTCCTAGAGGCATCCAGAATGACTTTAAAATCAATATACATAATCCCAGGATAAAATTATTTATCTAAGTGACAGAGAGGCCAAGGCTTGGGATTTTTGGCAGATCCTAAATAAGGAGCACAGTGTGACTGAAGTGCTCAGAAGTATATTGGAGACTTACCCTCTTTTTGATTCAGAGTACTGAGGGCAAATTGAGAGCAGACTGATGAGAATGAAATCCAGGGAGTGTGCTGGAGTTCATTGCTTTCTTAAAGACAAGTATTAATAAAAGTTAAATTATCCATAGTAAAATATTCTTTGCTCTTTCTTTGTGCTTGTTTAGAATGAGTTCATTCAGATTATATTATATTCAGCGGTCAGATTTATCTGTGAGTCAGAGAATTCCTTGTAACCTACCATATATCTGCTAAAAAAGAAATTAAAAAATGGAAATGTTTTATTATTGTTTGAAAATAACCCTTTTAATAGTACCTTTCAGTAACCATTACTATTTTATCGTTAATACCAGATAGCTGTAAACTAAATTTGTGTCTAATTCTGCAATTATGCAGTGTTTGAAAAGTCTTACATAATCTTCACTATAATTATGTCCTTAGGAAGACCTAAGGATCTATTGTATTGGTTCATTCAGCCAGCCATTCCTTTGTAAAGGTGTGATCACCATATGAACCTGAGACATCAACTTTACTGCAGGAATTTACTAATTTATAAGTATGATCATACATTTTGCTATCCCCGGGTTCTGACGTACTTTGTCAGCTTTGTATATATCCATTTATTGCATAATGGTTTCCAACAGTTGGATGGAAGTCAGAGCTTTAAGAAGTCTTCACCAACTTCAATGAAAAGGTTTGTCTTAATCGGCGGTGATACTCTCAAGCTTTTGCATCTATACACTTATGAACACATTCCTTAGAAGAACTCCCATGTGACAGATTTGTTGAAAAAGCTGAGTTCATAATAGAAACCTTCATACAGCATAACATTTTGATTCCTGGTTTCATCAACTCATACTTATCGATGGTTTACATATAAAAATTTTGTTCAAACTTTCCATAGAGATGTAAAGGACCAAACAAGTAGGTTTTAAGCAATGCTCAAAATAAGCTTTTACAACTTAATTTCTTAAAATCCAATTTTTTTTTGTACAGGTAATAGAAGATGAACTATGATAAACTACTGAAAATCCTGAAAATCCTGGCTTTCTATTTTTGGTTTCCCCTTGAAGAAAGGTGTTTTTGAACTGCCATTAATTTTTTTGTTTGTAAACTCTTTATGTTGATATAGGTGGCAGGAGATAGACACTGTATGTTATATAATGGATGCTCTGAATCTATTTATCTGAACTTTAATCAAGTCAAATATCTCTGCAAACCCATGAATCTCTGTGATATTATCTATTTCTGTATATTTGCTTTGTTTGCTTTCCATCATGTTACCAAGGGAAAACATTTTTATATATAACATCCAGAATTTCTCCTTAAAAGATAACTCTTTACAAAGTTAGCTTTCTTATGTTTCCAAAATTGCTGATACCTAAATAATAACTTATTTTTAATTTTGAACCTGTGAAACCAGAGAAGCAGCAAGGGATTGCATTTATAGGTTCAAGTCATGAATGTTTCAGTATAAAGAAACTTCCTTAGCAAATTACAAACCATAAAGAAAACTGCTGTTTAAATGGTATCAAGCACAATTCTTCAGCAAAACGTTCAGTACCATGTGGTGAAGAGTTGTCATGGGCTCCTATCTGAATGAAATTTCTTTCTTAAAAGCATTATTGTACCAGCATGGAATTAAATGAGGAAAGAGAAAAGTAATTGTATATAATGATAAACCTTGTAATTAGTACTTTTTGACTGAAATAATAATATTAGCAGGGCATATTGACCAAATTTAATATAACAGCAAGCAATGGAGACAATTGAGAATGGACATGTGAATATCCAATGAAATTGAATAATGTTTTGAGATACAGAAGCACAAAGTGCTTCTATCCAGAGCATCTTAGAGTAGAATTCTGTGGACAATTATGAAATAAACAGACTCAGACCTGTTCTCCTACTGTGTTGATTATTGTATATCTGAGGTCTGATCAATACCTGAATAACACCCTTAAACTGAATCATAAGAGTATTTTTTGCTTCTTATTTCCATTCCTTGCATGAAGTTCTATTAAGCCCAAGTGTCAGCATGGCACTAAGAACTGGTAAATGTCTCCATTCACAGCTGAATGTGGTCAAGAGACTTCACTAGAGCAGGTGGGAGGTCTATGAATGGGGGATATCTACAGTGCTAGGAATTGTGATAACAAAGCCAGAAGTAAGAGTCTGGTGTGAGTGTTGTTTTGTAACTGTCAGGTCTGCAAGACATTTAGTGTAAAGTGAGGGGAAAATGAATGTTGTTTAGGACCCAACAGGAGGATAGTGCAAAGCTTATGACCTGTTGCTAGCCATGCCGATATTGTTATTTACTAGGCTACAAGACTGCAAGGGCAAGCTTTGCTACAAGCAGACAGACACTCTATTATTCTAAAGAAATTTCATCCTTCAAACTTAGTTTGTGTCCTCCTAAATTCCCTAATTGCCCCTATTTACAATTCTGTATTCCTTCTCTATCTTCTTCCCTTTCCAAAAAGAAAACCAGAAGTACTAAGGTACTGGCCTGAGAATGTGATAATTTGAAACTTTTTGCCTTTTTTTTCTTATCAGTTTGCTGGATTTTTTTTTTTTTCAGGAAAAATCCAACTGCATAGGGAAAGAAACCCAAAAAGCTTTTGTCAATTGTAGGGTTTGACCAGGAAGTTTTCTTACCAAAGAATTTAGTTTATATATATAATTTGATGGAAATGAACTCTTCATTTCCTGTTCTTTTTCTTTACACAACATCAAAAAATAACCTGAATCTAAGTCACCATTTCATGTGTCGTTATTTCTCTGGATATTTCTTTTCTTCAATGATTATTTCAGCAGTCCTAACTTCTTCAGAAGAGTTTACATTCACAGTCTATATGCAGTCTTATGCTCAGGTAATCTATGCTCAGCCACAGTATTTATAAAGATTATGTAATGTGTATGCATAACCATCATCACCTCAGTCAAAACTTAAACACCTTTTCCCTCTTTGCCCCTTTTAATTAATTCTCTGTGTAGTTCTGCCAATAAGAAAGACTATGATAAGTTTCTTTGCTCTGTGGGGATGACTCAGTTCCCTTGGTTGACATGTTGTAGGGGCAAAAACATGGTTCTATTCTTTTCCTGATTGCTTGCTTCATAGTTATTTTAGGACCAGGCATGAAAACTTCTCTTCTTCTATAAGAAGATGAATATTCATTGTTCCTTTATCTAGTTATGTACTAGTAAGGTTGAAGTCCTTACTCTGTCTACACAGAGAAGACAAGAAGTTCGGTTTTTGAAAGGCTGAATAACTTAGGACCCTAAAATTCATTATTTCCCTCTGAGATTCCGGTTTCTAAGCACATAAGTCACTTTTTAAATGTTATGCTAAGTTATGTTCTGGGCCTCTGAGATAAGAAAGGTAAGACGCATGGGGAAAAGTATTTGGTAAATTCTGTTTTAACCACCTAAAGAAACCAAAAGGAAACAGTAGGATGTTTTTCTGTGACTTGGATGCATTAAATACCAGTGCTTCTAGCACTGATTTGGATAATATTTCTGTAATAAACAATGGAGGATTGATTGGTGCTATCTCAAATCTCATGAAAACTAGGAGCTTACTAGTCATACTATGCATCATTATCTTATATATTACATTCTGTAATGACATGCTGAAATAAGAAAAATTGTTTGGAGGCTTTAGCGGTACAATAATGAATAGTGATTGACAAAAACTCAACTAAACAAAAAAAACCCGACATCTAGAATAAGATGCCTATGGGAAGATACTGTAACTAATGAAGGATAAAATGTTAAAAAAGCCTGTTTCATGAGGCTTCTTTTGCTTTTATAAGGTAAGCTGATCCAGGGAGAGTGTGTGCCCTCTGAGAAAGAAATGGAAGTGCAACACTTGAATAATAAATATTTGGTTTACTGAAGGACCTAGAGTGACAAAAGATGTAAGGATTCACCAGTGCAGCAATGCATCCTAAAACTGGGGTATATGTGCTGAAGTTTTGTATCAACCTTTAACCCTAACATTTGAAAAAATGGTAGGTATAGGACTGAGAACCCTGAAGTTGCAATTCTTTCCTGAGGCTGTTCTTTTATCTAGGCAGGTCATACCAGGCCTGATACTATCCCCGCGCATTGCCAACAACCAAAGCCTCAGTGCAGTCTGGAATTTGTTCTGGTTAATGATATAAGTCAAGATTAAGCTACATCATTTGCTATATCATCTATTCATATTTAACAATTATTTCACATAAATACAGAAGCTGAAATAAGGAAAAAGTATCCCATAAAGGATAAAGTCCATGTATTCATCAGCAACATGGGCCAAGATATTTATTTTTCAATAAAAGGGAATTTAAATATTGAATTACTTAAGACCATGCATTAAATATGAGGATTTATATATTCTCTATTAAAAATATTATCTGGAACTAGTAGGCTTCTTTATCTTTAGGAACTATTTGCATTTGTCCATTGTAATAGACCCAGTTTGAATATTTTTTAAATAGATACACCATGTCTAAGGGGAAAGAAAACAGTCAAGTCAGGATATATAGCTCTGTGGTGATTCACTATGGTTGTCTCCAGTTTTATTTTAGATGGTGTGTCTTCATAAATTCAAAGTGTTAGCCTCTGAGTTCATCTTTCATTTCCCTGGAAACCAGAGCAGTGTAGATCAATACTTGGCTCTGACCCAGAGCTGAATCATAAGCAGTTTCTGCATCTGGTATGAGAGTCCAAGATCTCTCCTGAAGCTAGCAGCACAAACATAATTTTGTGTATATGCTCCACAAGTCACTTTTGATAGGATTGTTCTCATGCAGCATAGGGATCTAAGTGATATGTCTAAATTAGAGCCTACTTTCTCTCCTCTGTCACTTAAAGTGAATGCAAAGATTAAAAAAAACAGGAGTGATAGTGTCGAATACTTGGGCAATCACACATATGTCCATGTTTAAAATAGCGGACTCCTGGTTTCACCTGTGTGCCACCTTCATATAGAGAGGAGATGTGGATTTGTACTTTTCCTTTGTGATTGCGGGTGCTTAGGGACTAGGAAGGGTGACTGGGAGACCTCAGTTACTGAGTATGCTTACATGCAAAACCAGGATGAAAGCTAGCATGGTTAGCATTAATCATGAACGCTATGTTAGATTGCCAGGCAGTGGAACAATGTATATACACTGAAGCTTCTTTTCATTTATCCTCAGCACTCAAACTAAAGGATTTTTTTTGCACTGAGGTATTTTACATATAAACCAGTTTTAAAATATATTTCTGTACAAAATTATTGTAGTATTATCAAAAATGTTTTGTCATAGTTATTGTGAATAAGCAGCTCACTATTCATTACTGGTATGATGCATTTTAAATTGCATGCTCAATTTCAACAGTATTTGAAAAAAGGAATGTCCTTGTGAATTGAGTTCAGATTCAGTGCTACATCTTGCTGTTCTTTTGTTCAGAACATTCATAGGAAAAAGAGCAGACCAGCCCTTTTTGTTTGTTTATTGTCTACATAGGTTTAGAGCAAATTTATTATGGGATGTCTGAAGTTCCTTAGTGAATCTCAAGGTAATCTCATCTCTAATACTTTTATACAGTAGCTATTTAATCTTCTTTGTGGAGAGGACAGAATGACCTTATTCTTTACTTTTCATAACAAAAATTGTTAAGGTTCAGAATTTCAATGAGGTGAAAAATGAATTTTGCCCTACTGAAAACCAAAACATGGAAATGTCTCTGAAGTAGGAAAAACATTTTCCTCCTAAGCTTTAAATGAAAAAAAATTTTTTTTTTTTAAATTATTATTGTCTCGCCATCTACAGTTATTTTTTGGCAATGATTGCCCTATAATGCAGAAACTTATCTTTTCCAATTGATTAATTGAGAGATCTTAAAAATAAAGATATGTATAGTAAGGCTGCAATGTAGAAATATGTCCTAAAGCCTGTTTTCATCAAATAATTTATTTTATTCACAGAGTTTAACTGCTTAGCATTGTGTCTAGTTTTTCTTTTAAAATGACAGACACTGTCAAAATTTGTATTAAATTCTCCTCTGTGAAAAGACAAAAAAGGTTTATTTTGACAGGGTCTCAAAAATACAGAATGATTTCAAGAAAAATCCTTACAGACAGAAAAATATATTTAAGGTGAATCACTGCTAGTATTTTTGACAGAAAAAAAAATAAAAAACCCAAACCCAAACAACTTTGGTTACTGCTTTACCTTCAGCAATAGTACTAGCATGAATGCATATATTAATCTGCACAATGGTCTGGAGGATGCCAGAATTTTAAGCATCATGTTGTTTACCCTACCATACAGCATGTTTATAGTAAAAGTACTTGTGTATTTTTATATATAGCTGTCACTGTCCAAACAAATTGCTTTAATCAGCATCAGTCCAGTCGACTTCTTTGGAACTATGATAATTTAGTTATAGTGAGCGTGCCTCCCCGTATTTGTGCATTTGTGTGTGTGTACACATACCTATTTGTGTGGATGGAGGATATTACACAGAATTGAATAGAAGTAAGAGTAATAGAAGAAACTGTCTTTTATTAAAAAAGGCAGACATGTCTTCACAGCTTTGCAAGTGCTGAATGTTGGAACAGTGTGTGAGGGTGAATCAAGTACCCTGCACTCCTGTTCAATCTTTAGTTTCAAGAAGCTTTTCTTTTTTCCTTGCTGTGATACACAAAATTGAGGGGAATATGTCATTATTTGGGTAAACAGTACATTACACAAGTAAATGATAAACTTACCCTCCAATATTTCAAAGATCCCCACAACACTTATTCTTTAAAATCTGATTTTATGTGATTTTATCAACTACCTTGTAAAATAGATACAAGAGGCTTTTCAGAGGTTTTATGAAATACTGTCCTTTAACAGCTTGATGACACATTTCTGTTTTACGGATCCTCCACTGTACTTCCACAAAGAACACATGGCAGATCTGTTCAGTATACTTAAAAAATCATAGATATGTTTAGTCTGCAGTGGAAAAATATACACAGGTAGGCTGAGTTCACTGATATTTCCAAATCCTGAATTAAAGATTGCAATGTTAAAACTAGAACTAAAACACATAGAAACATGCCAGTTGGTGACATTCATCATTCTTTTAAACGCACAACATAGGACTTCAGCTTACAGAGGGCTAAGAAGTCTCTCAGAAATATTACAATGTTATTCTAGATATTTTAAGAGACTCCTGCAATGTATATTTGCCTAGAGTTTTAGACTGAAAAAAACCCTGAGAATATTCCGTGAAGGTGTTTTGTCACTTCTATTGATAGCATATGTCTATACATTCCGTATGGTTTTAATATTTTGTATCTGCTATGAAAACTGGTTTGCTGCTAGATAACTGTAAAAGTGAGATTTGATAAATGATTATAAGAAGTCATATACTAACATTATAATTGAAACAATAGACAAAAATGTAGTGTTGTGGTTTCAGCTCAGTCGGTAACAAAGCACCATGAAGCCGCTCACTCACCCCCCAACCCCACCCCTGGCCACGTTGGGATGAGAAAATCCAAAGGCAGGCTCGTGGGTCGAGACAAGGACTGGGAGGGATCACTCCCCACTTATGGTCACGGGCAAAAGACAGGCTCAACTTGGGGAAGAAACAAAATCAATTTCATTTACTACCAATCAAACCAAAACAAGGATGATATTAGGAAGGGAAATCAAACATCAGAACACCTTCCCCCCACCCCTCCCACCTTCCCGGCTCAGCTCCATTCCCAGTTCTTTCTACCTCCTCCCCCAGGCGGGGCAGGGGAACAGGGGATGGGG
>VYZV01025764.1:44658-56256 GCA_013401275.1 Pandion haliaetus
CTCACCACCCGCCGACTGACGCACCCAGAAGTCCCCGAGCGGCGATGCCCCCACCCCAGTTCCTACAAACATCTTATGGTATGGAATACTCTGTTGGCCACTTTGGGTCAGCTGCCCTGACTGTGTTCCCTCCCAGCTTCTTGTGCCCCTGCAGCTTTCTTGCTGGCTTGGCATCAGAGGCCAAAAAACCTTGACATTAGACTAAACATTACTTAGCAACAACTGAAAACCTCAGTGCGTTATCAACATTCTTCTCATACCTAGCTCAAAAACATAGCACTGTACCAGCTACTAGGAAGACAATTAACTCTATCCCAGATGAAACCAGGACACTAGTGCTTTTATAAAGCTTTTGTTCAGCATGAAGTACAGTGGAGACCTTCTGGGCTCACCCAGAATAAACCATAATATGACTTCTTTTTGCCTGAGAAAAGAATAGTGATACACTTTTTCCAAATTTTTAGTAATATACATAATAGTATCAATATCAATCCCCAAGTTCCTCCACCTCCCCCATAAAGTAAGCATATAAACCAGGTGCCTGTTGCCAGGAATTTTTGCTTTCAGGCATTTATTCTGCTTAGTAAATAGTGCATTACTTTCAGGTACAAGAATTTACATAATCTTTAAATTGTAGCAGACTGTGACCTGTGATAGTGTAACTGGTGTACAAAAAAATGTGCGGAGACGAATTTATATCTGATCCAGGATAATAACATTAATTCATTGTTACATCTATCCACTAGGTTCCAGTTACAAATTACATTAAATTCACATTTCAGTATGAGCCCCTCTAAGTTTAAAGAAACCCTGCCACAATCAGGAAATGAAAGGCTCTAAAAGTTAAAATGCTGTGTAGTCACTACAGCATTATTTTACTCAATCTAGCCATCTAAAATTGGGCATTTAATCTAAAGAAATTTTCTTGACTCTAAAAACAGGTACTTCTAGAAGAACAGAATAATTACTTTCAAATAGAAGTAGTAACATAAATTTTATTCATTGTCTCTATAGATGCATTTGACTACATCTGCATTATAAGCAGGTATGCTCAAGGGAATCTCCCACAGTCATAGTCTCCAGCTGTCATTGCAAACTTGAACAATGCGTACGGCAACTCCCTTCCAGCTGCCATGCAAAATTTCCTTTCTGTAGAAATGTGAAACAGTAGAGACACATTCCTGAGCCTTGTTGTTACATAGAAGGAGCGGCGGAGAAGCAGTTGTCATTTTTATCATTTTTTCTCTGCTCACTATGGATTGAATTGAAACAGTTTAGGCTAGATGGCTTACTTTTAGCCAACATATGCTTGATGAGTTTGGTAGTGCAGAATTTTCCATTTAAATTTTACACACTTTATGCTGTGGAAGTCTGAATTGAACCTGTTCACTCTGTATTCTGTTTAAAGTCAATGGAGAGAAAGAGGCATTGTAGTTTGTTCATTTGTACCTAGCTGGTCTTAGCTTTGGATGCAGTAAATCACACCCCTGGTGTGCCTGGTTTTCCTTTATAGACAACAGAGTGCACAGAGAACGACTAAAGCATACACAGTTTTCTGTATGTAGACAGGTAAGTACAGCCTTCTGTGATACATCCTATTCCCAAATGCTAATAGATACAGTATAAAGCATGTGGGAAAAGCAAATATGTTGTTTTGTTTCATAGAGATTAAAACGATGGCATGAGAATACCTTTCTTTTCCAGATCCTTGTTTACCCAGTAACAGTGTACAAAGTATTACATTCTTGTAATAATATGCAGATTTTTTTTTCTTCATTTTGATAGAATTTGGAATATCTGGAAGACCAGTATGTACAGATTTATGTAAACATATGCTAAAAAAGTTTAGTCAAAATCTATCAGAATTTATCTACCAATAACATGCAAATCTGTCATTAAATGCAGTTGCTTATGATAGCAGATTTAGGAATCAAGATCACACAGCAGCACTTCTGTATTTGGTTTAAGATAAAGGTTAAATAAGAAGAAACAATATTACATGATATATTTATAATATTTTCTTCTTGCTTAATGCATGTATATGAATGTCCTGAGGACAGCTGGGTTATCGTACTCTTTCTTCCACAGGTGCTTGATGTTTTTAATAAAAGCAAACATTAAAGACATTAGTTTGACACTGCATCCAAAACTTTTTATTTCTATCACCATGTCTTTCCCCTAGGCTCTGGTCAGTTGACATTTGCAACTGCCTCAGTGTTATGGGTTTGTGTGGCACAGGTTTTTTTTTGGTGGCAGGGGAGGAGGCTGCAGGTGTGGCTCCTGTGAGAAGCTGCTGGAAGATTCCCTGGCTCCAAGTCGGACCTACCTCTGGCCCAGGCCAAGACCATCAGTGATGGTGGTAGTGGCTCTGGGAGAACAGATTTAAGAAGGGGAACCTGCAGTGGGTGGGGGATTAGAATGTGAGAGGAACCCCTCTGCCGATCCCGAGGTCAGTGAAGAAGGAGGGGGAGGAGGGGTGCCTGAGGAGGCTGATGGCCCTGCAACCCATGCTGAGACAGCAGGCTGTCCCCCTGCAGCGCAGGGAGGGGAGCAGGAGAGTGGAGGCCCCCCAAGTTGGCTGTGACTCCATGGGAAAACCTGCGCTGGAGCAGTGCGTGACTGAAGAGCAGCCCGCAGAAAGCACCCACGCCAGGGAAGTTTGTGAGGAACTGCAGCCCTTGGTAGGACTCACATTGGAGAAGTTCGTGAAGGACTGTCTCCCGTGGGAGGGACACCCTGGTGGGATGGGGGAGGATTGAGGAATCCTCCCCCTGAGGAGGAAGGAGCAGCAGAGACAATGTGTGGCAAGAGACTCTAACCCCCCCATCCCCTGTTCCCCCGTGCCGCCGGGGGAAGGAGGGAGAGAGGACCAGGAGTGGAGTTGAGCTGGGGAGGCAGGAGGGAGGGGTGGAGGGAAGGTGTTCTGAGGTTTGGTTTTACTTCCCAATATCCCTGATTGGATTTTGATTTGATTGGTAGTAAATGAAATTGCTTTTGTTTCTTCCCCAAGTTGAGCCTGTCTTTTGCCCATGACCATAAGTGGGGAGTGATCCCTCCCAGTCCTTATCTCGATCCACAAACCTGCCTTTATATTTGCTCCTCATCCCACTGTGGCTGGGGCGGGAGGTGGGGGAGTGAGTCAGCAGCTGCGTGGTTCTTTGTTACTGACTGAGCTGAAACCACATCACTCAGAAAGATCAATCTACGCTCCTTAGAATTTATTGTAACAAAAGCAAAATATAGAAAAGTGGAGTGAAAAGCAAATAATTCTGGATAGTAAATGTATGTCTGTATTCTCATCACTAGTTCACAAAATTCAGTAGTATTGGCACTAAAGATTTCAAAATGCATAGAAGAAAGGCTGAAGCTGGTTGAAATACACAGCTGACATTTCTCTCTGATGTTCTGTACTCTGTGTTAGTGAGTGAAGTTATAAAGCCAAGGGTATTAGTTAAATTATTTTGTAAGTGAACATAATACCTCCAAGGTGCATTTTATTAAGCTCATGAAGTGGCTATGGCATACAGAAATTCTAAAAGATGCATTTATAGTCAATCAAAAAAAAACCAGAGGAGCTGAATAAAAATCCTTCAGAGCCAGAACAAGAAGAAAGGGCCCAAAATAGATATTTTGTTTTATGCTAATGTGAGAGTGATATTCTGCTAGAAATCTTATAAAAGCTTTCATAAAATCTTTTATTTCTTTTAAAAAGATTAATGTTTATCATTGCACACAGGTATAGCAATGAAATCTAAAACTGTTTTAGTCTGACATTCTTGGGGAAAAAAAAAAAACAAACCCAAAGACATCAAGGTTGCATATCCAGCATGATACAAGTAAATGTTCCTTTCTTTTCTGGTTGGTTCTACATGGATCATTGTAGAACAGGAAAATCATATTTATGAACTTCAGTACTGTTTTTTGCTTTAAGGAAAAATAACACAAACCAATCTCTGCAGAAGACAATCATAGAGTTGTATGATTGGGGCATCTGTATTTATAGACTGAAAGGAAGAGGATAAGGAGCAGTAATATTTTTTTTTTTGGACTTGGAAGAAACCCATTGGCAAATGTGACCAGATACTGTAGGACAAGCTAGAAACAGCAGATCTACTTAAGATGAGGTGATGAGAGGGGATTAAGCTATTTCTTGAGATACCATAAAATCTGGAGAGAGACCACTCTCTGCTCTCCCAAGCAAATAATATGGTTGCCCCTTTAAAGTAACTTGGCAATTACAAGCTCTTTGCATTAAATCCAATGTTGCTGACACTAAAAGTACTTCCAAAGCGGTTAACAATTGCTACAAAATGAAAAGTCTGGAAAGGTGGAAACAAGAAAAGCTGTCATCTGCAGTACAGAATAGTGAAGCAGTTACATGGTAAGGAGGAACTCTGAGGTCAGAGGAAAATGCAGATCCTTTCACTATGCAATTGGTAAGACCTGGAGAACATTACTTTGAAATGGGTTGAGCAGTTATACTAATGTAACTAGAACATACGGTTCTGAAAAAGGTTAGATAACAGCCATGAGGATTGTGAAAGGTCTATCATTTCAAAGTCTGCAATTGATTTTAGCTTCCATCTCCTCCACACCAGTTATTTTGCTTTGTATTTGACCTGGGCTTCTTATTTCTAAAGGAAGAAGTTGTTCACTCATCTAAGCTCCACAGACAAGGCAAGAAAACCAGAAGCCATTCAGACCATAGAAGACCTCTGCTGTACTGATCAATCTCGCCTGCATCTCTTTCTTTCTGACATTGAAAAAACCTTTTGTCAGGACTGCACTTTTGGCATGGCTCAGGAAAGCTGATGAAAAAATCAGACGTTACCACTATGCTTGAAACAACAAAGGGAATAGAGAACACCAGAAAGTATTGAAAATAATTTTGAATGCTCACTTCATAAATAAAGCTACAAATGCTCCTCTCTGATCGATGACTTCAGGGGCTTCAAGCACAAAGGAGAACAACAAATTCAGATCACTTGTTACGCTTGTAAAACTGTTCTAGAATCCCAGTATAGGTTGGTAGAAGAGGGAGATTGATCGACCTTTAGAGCAGCAAGACACAGGGAGAAACAAATATTCTGTATTTGCTGTCCTTGACATATTCCAGATCCCTAACTTTATGGTTAAGTGAACTCTTGCTAAGTTGAGAATGCATAAATTCATGACAATTCTTGCTCTTGCCAAAATAGTTCATGTCTCAGTAAGTGACAGAAAACCTGGCTATTATGTTTTGTGAAAAAGTTGAGGTCAAGAAGTTAAAGACACTTCCCTTTTATGTATACCTACATATATACTAAATTCTCTGATAATGACTTATGTCACTGTACATCACTCCTCATTTATTACTGACAGAAAGCATTATTTCATTATGCAAGATGATTTAAAAAAAAAGAAGAAGAAACCTCTCTGCAAACTTTCTTTGAAGAAATGGTAGTAAGACAGAGTATTTGGACAAAGGAGGAAAAAAAATGCTGCAACAGCTCTTAGTCAGGGACTCCTGCTTTTTGAGGTAGAGAAGATAAAGCATTCCTCTGTTGTATTCCAAGGAAATTTTCTTCTAGTACTTGCTTGTTGAGAAGCAAGGTCAGTCTTTCCAAAGGAGAGACCTTTTGCTCATCCACCCAATGCTATAGAGCTCCTGAGACCACTGCATTATTGATGACGAGGTTGCAGACCTCCACCACAGCTTTGCCATGTTCTTCAGAATGACTTCAAGGCAATCTGTCCTTTGAGTCTACCTATTCTTTCATTTCTACAAGTTCTTTCCATAAATCTTCAGAAATCTCAAGATTGCTTCCTATTACCTGGAAAAAAGGGAAAGTGAATCTTTAGTCATACACAGTGAAAGAAAAATGAATGTCTTCTCCAGGTAAGACTTCTCATAAATACGATCAAGCTCTCAGTGAGAAAATATCAATTCCTGCACAAAGCTGGCTTTTGGAAAAAATGCATGGTGTTAATATAAGCTGCTTGATAAAACAATAATATCTGTAAGGCTCTCTGAAATGTAATGTAGACACAATTAATTTTTTGCATGTGACCTTGATCACCAGTAACCCCTGAAGTGCCACCCACAAGAAAAAGCATTAGGTTTATACAGAAACTTTCTCAGATAATGACCCATGGGTGGTGAACTGGCAACTCGTTTGAATTAAGCAAAGTGTCTATGTGCGACAGTGATAAAAACCCCTTACATATCTATACAAGATAGATGAACGGAAAAAAATAAAATTAACATGTTTTCATGTAAGTGACTCCTTATTTCAGAAGCAAGCTCCTTTCCAAGGAACGTTTGTATTTCCACCGAATAACAGTAAAGCCAATACTTCATAGCAGGGCGGACTGTCTTCAGGTGGATGTTTTAAGGGAGCCAGCCACAGAAAACATACCACTTCCTGGGGAAGCCACTCACTGGTATTTTTGAGTGGTTGTGTGTCTGAACAAAATATGTGATTAGGGACCTTGTATTTTGTGTTCCACCAGTAGGATCTTCCTGTTATGACTACATGGATTTTTTTTTTTATTTCACTCCTTACATTTCCATAGTATTCCCTCTAATTTTAATGTATTTGGGTTCCTGCTTCTGCAGAGATCACAGAAGAAAACTAGCCTGCCAGTAAAGTAACTGACTCACATTTTTTTCACAAAAGAACTGAAAGATGAAGGAAATTATGACATTATTTATTATGTGTCTAGCATAAGGAAAAGCATATATAAACAACAAAAAACCCACTAGTATGGTGAAGACTCAAATCATGCAGATGACAGTTTGCATGTTAAAATAAACTATTTGTGAGAGACTGAATTGGCATCTGGAGCCATTTGTCTCAAAGATTGTTTGCTGTGAGAGACTGAACCATGAACTGTTTATCTCCTGCCATTTGTCTCTGGGATGGTTTTGTTAAGCAGGACACTCCTCTGGTCAATAAGGCCACTGAGGCATCCAGAGGAGGAGACAGGCTGGAGCTGGTGAAGCATGCAGGAAAGTGGAGACTACCATTGTTAAGGAAACTGTAGTCTTTGAGATAACTACTGGTTTCTGGTGTTGCTCACACGAAGGTCATGTGATAGATGAAACCTGCAGTGCATGGATAGTGCCTGAGCAGTAAGTATGTACATGCATCAGACTATGCCCTATAAAAAAACATGGAGACAAACCATGGTGTGCACCCATCACCGAAAAATTGAAGACTGAAAACCAACAGAACGCCACTGGATCCATGGTGGTGACTATTCTTGCAACTCTATCCCAACTGCTTTCTTGATTTCTGCCATTTTCTTCCATTCTATCGTATTGCTACTATTTTCTACTTTTGATAATAAAAGCTGGTTTGTGTATACAGTGTTATCTGTATCATGCCATCAACAGCATTTGACCTCGCTTGTGTCTTAATCTCGCCATTGGGATCATATCGAAACCTTCCCCAACATTGGATCAGGACAATTAAATTGGTGTCCCGGACAGGATCGCTTGAGAGGTGAGTGCTGCACTGTTTCCCAAATACATGAGACCTCTCAGGAACGTAAGGGGTGTGGGCTTGTGCTGTGTTTGAAACTTTACGTGCTGCCTTCCTGAGACGACTACTTCCCTGCTTTGTAAAAGATGAGTGATAGTAAAAATGTCCCTTTGGGAAAGAAGTTTTGTTTGATATTTTAGAAAAACATAAAGCATGACCCTCTGTGCTTGGCGTAGACTGGGCTCAGGGAAATTTGCATAATCTGCAGAGTGTCGTTGATCGGATGGTTGCTTTACAGAAAGACGCTAGAGAGCGGTCAGGAAAAGGAAAAGTGATTGTCTATGCTGTTCTTGGTGCTAGTCTGGCAGCAGCAGTAGAGGCTAGGGATTGCCACCTCACTGCAGAATCTCAAATCATTGAATCTCTCTAAAAACTCACTTGGTCCCTTCAGGGACAAGTGGCAGAATTAAAAGAACAACTTGAAGCAGAAAAGAATCAAGTGAAACATTTGCAAATTGCTCTTAAGAAGCAGCTTCTTGCAGATACTGTCTGTAAGGAAATTCCTCCAAGATCAGAAATTAGCTACCCCTTTAATGACCTGCAGGCAGCAAAAGAGAGTGAAGAAGTTAGAGCTGCCTTCACTGGGAGCCTTAGTCAAAACTGAATATATTTATGATCATAAGCAGGACCAGCTCCCCCAGGTTACAACTAAAGAGGTCCCCTGTACTGCCACCAAGTTGGTGTAACTGAAAAAGGAATTTGGCTGAACCTTTAAGGAGTCAGAAACGGAGTATGTGTGGAGAGTATCATTGTCAGGGGGGACCAGATTCTGTTAAGCGAAAAGGAGGCTGAAGGTATTGGGGACCAGGAGTGTTTTTAGCTACTGGGGATTACTGCACCCCCTGGTCTTTAACCCAATGGGCAGCCTATTGGGTGGGGGTTTGAACCCCTTGGAGAGGAGGGATCCCCTCATGATTATGGGGACTGTTGGTCAATTAGTGGAGAGTGTGCAGGAGGCAGCTTGTCTGCAGATGAATGATCAGAAATTGGAGCCTACACAGGAGTCCCTGATGATGATATTGGTGGATCCTGAGTGAATGACTCCCCTTATAAGGGGACTCCCTGATTCTTTGAAGCTGACTGGTATACAATTACAAGGAAAGATACAGGCGATGCCCCAGGGCGAGAGAGCCACAGCTGCTTTAGGAGGACTCATGCCTGATCGGCACCACTGACCCCCAGATAGGAAAATGTGGACCTGGGGAGAAGAGGCTCAGGAATTGATTAACTACAGGTGCAAGTATGGTCCTGTTAACTTTTCAGCCACCAAAACGGACTCCAGGGTCTTGAGGTGGGTGGAAGTAAAAATAGTTCCGCGCCCTGGGAGTGATAAGAGATCACCCCTCACTAAATTGCTCGGTGGGAGAGACAACCTGAACAGATGTAATAGACTGTGGGCAGAGGGACACGAGAAGGGGATCCCCTATGACTTAATGGACAGCCTGCCACCAGACAAATTAGAAAAGTAGGTAACAGGGTGGCCTGATAAACCACCAATAGAGGAGTGGATTTTAAGAATACTACTCCTAGCACACCCTCCCTGGTTGATTTATCAGAACCAAATGTCCCCCCAAAACTGGCAGGAAACTAGATCCGTTGCCCTTCAGTAGTGAGCAGGGGGGCGAAGGTTGGATGCATATCAGACAGCTCACTGAAAACAGCAGGGGTGATTTGCTAATTACAGGCATTGTGGGACCAATACAAGTCCTGGTTACATTTTTGGTAGATAACGGAACTCAAATTTTAGCTATCAAAACCAAAGACACCACTAACTGAGGAATTACACCCTCCAAATAGCAGCTTTTTGTGGCAGATGCATTTGGCATTGTTCAGCCACAGGCATTAGCAATGGTCAGCCTGCGTTTGCCAGGAGAAGATAGTGCCACTACAGTGACAATGGCTGTGGGGGAGTTTCCACTTAACCTTTTAGGACGTGATGTTTTAAAGGGGAAGACCTGGATTGATAATAAAGGGAGACAGTGGTCATTTGGCTCTCTCACAATAGATATTTGAGTGTTACAAGCCATGCCGCTGCTTCCCCCTTCAAAGCTTACAAATGTTAAACCTTTCCTGATACCCTTGGGGGCCAGAGAGGGAATAGCACCTGTTTTAGAGGACTTAAAGGGACAAGGTATCATGATTCCAACCCACTCTCCTTTTAACTCCCCGGTGTGGCCAGTACGAAAACCTAATGGCAAGTGGAGCCTGACTATAGATTATTGCAGACTTAATGCAAATACTGGTTCATTGACAGTTGTGGTACCTAATATTGCTGAGTTTATAGTTACAATCCAGGAACGAGCCCACCTGATTGTGGAACAGTGGATCTTAAAGATATGGTTTTTATGGTCGCCCTGCAACCAGAGGACTAAGACCACTTTGTATTTACTTCGGAAGGTCAGCAATTTACTTTACCTGACTCCCACAAGGATATAAGCATTCCCTCACTCTAGCCCATCATGCATTAGCGCAGGAGCTAGAAGTATTTCAGACAGATGAGGGGGGCAGTGTTTATCAATATATTGACGACATTCTTGTGGGAGGGGATAAAACAGAACAAGTTCAGAAAACCCAGGATAATATTGTTTCCCACTTAGAAAGTGTGGGGCTGAAAATTCCACCAGAAAAAAACCAAACACCCTCAAACGAAGCAAAACTTTTCGGAATTTGGTGGAAGGGAGGAATGACATGTATCCCTCCCTAATACCTTTTCCTCACTGGATCAGATTAAAATGCCAGAGTCAAAAAACGATTTGCAGCACATACTGGGATTACTCCTGTTTTGGGGAAAACATATCCCTGATTTTTCAATTATTGCAAGACCCCTGTATGATCTGTTGCGAAAAGGGGCTCAGTGGGAATGGACTAAGCCCCATGAAGAGGCACTGCAGTTGCTAGTGTTTGAAGCGACTGCCCATCGAGCTCCTGGTCCCATTCACCCCACAGACCCTGTTCATATTGAATGAGGATTCGCTAAGAGTGGGCTATTGATACATTTATGGTAAAAGGGCCCCGAAGGACCCACTCAACCTATTGGGTTCTATTCTCGCAGTTTTAAGTATGCAGAAAAAAGATATACCTCTTGGGAGAAGGGTTTTTTGTAGTCAGTTTAGCCTTGAGAGAGGCTGAACAGACTGTTCAGCAACACCTATAGTGCTTAGAGGCCCGTTTAAGGTAACCAAAACAGTTTTAGCAGGAACTCCACCCCCTGACAGAGTGGCTCAGAGATACTCTTTGTTGAAATGGTATGCCCAGATAGAGCATTATTGTGACATTTTTACAGTATGCGAGGGAGCAGCAACGATGTTAACCATTCAAAAGGAAATGAGCCCAGATAAAGAAATGCCTGAACTCCCCCCTGTAATACAAGTGGCCCCTCCATTTTCTGAGCAATTGCAGAATATCTGGTTTACCAATGCTTCCTCTAAGTGAAAAGGAAAAACTTGGAAATATCGAGCTGTAGTGCTCTGTGTAGATGTGGACAAACATATAATCACTGAAGGAGAAGGTAGTGCTCAAGTAGGGACATTAGTTGCAGTGTGGAGTGTTTTCCAGCATGAAGCTAAATCTACCTCTCCTGTCTATACCTATACCGACTCCTACAAATACTCCTCGTATTTAAAGGCTGTACTGAATGGCTTCTGTTCTGGGAACAGAATGAGTGGGAGGTCAATAGGATACCTGTATGGCAGAAAGAGAAGTGGCAAGATATCCCAACCATTGCTAGTCAAGGAAAATTTGAAGTAGCCTGGGTGGCTTCCCATCAACAGGATGGCACCCCTGTTAGCCAGTGGAATGGCAAAGCTGATGAATTAGCCCGATTAGCTCCCCTCCAGAACACTCAAATATCAGAAGGCTGAGAGCAATTGTTAGAATGGCTGCATGTAAAGAGGAAACATTCGGGGATCAAAGATCTCTATTGTGAGGCCCAATCTCGAGGCTGGCCACTTACCAGGGAAGAATGCAAAACTTTTGTGTCTGCCTGCGAACAATGCTGTACCCGCTTGGAGAGACACCCTCTGGAAGGTGACCCCCTACACTTAAGGGAGGGGAAAGGACTGTGGGAGGCTTG
>VYZV01025764.1:72486-94724 GCA_013401275.1 Pandion haliaetus
GTTTGTGAGGAACTGCAGCCCGCGGAAAGGAACCACGTTGGAGAAGTTGGTGAAGGACTGTCTCCCGTGGGAGGGACCCCACGGTGGAGCAGGGGGCGAGGGAGGAGTCCTCCCCCTGAGGAAAGGAGCGGCAGAGGCAATGTGTGGTGAGCTGACCCCATGCCCTGTTCCTCTGCGCCGCCGGGGGGAAGAGGTAGAAAGAACTGGGAATGGAGCTGAGCCGGGAAGGCGGGAGGGGTGGGGGGAAGGTGTTCTGGTGTTTGGTTTTCCTTTCCCAATAACCTTGTGTTTTGTTTTTGATTTGATTTGTAGTCAATTAAATGGATTTTGTTTCTTCCCCAAGTTGAGCCTGTCTTTTGCCCGTGACCATAAGTGGGGAGTGATCCCTCCCAGTCCTTTTCTCGACCCATGAGTCTGCCTTTGGATTTTCTCCTCATCGCAACGTGGCCAGGGGTGGGGTTGGGGAGTGAGCGGGAGGCTTCGTGGTGCTTTGTTACCGGCTGGGCTGAAACCAAAACCACAACAGAAGTACAGATTAAACTTTTCACTGAACAAAGTTTAATTAGGATATAATAAACAGCTGTAGTCATGGTGAGTAGCCTGTTTTCACCAATGGGTAGCTTTTCGCTGACATCAGTTGCGAAGAAGCTAACCTGCATACCTGAAGTACAGAATTTACTCTATAAAAGCATATTTGAAACACAATGCTTATTGGTCCTGCTACTGAAAAAAGTCCAAAATGCTAGGAGAGTTATGATACAAACCTAACTTGGCCAGACTTTTAAAAGTTATCTCTCAAAAATTTTTTTGTTGTTGTTTTGGTAAGCACCCTCAAAAGACAAAAACTGTGTTAAAAATTTGCATTTTAATATATGGTAAAACAAGTAACTTGAAAAAGTAGAGGAAACTCAGAGGAGACAAGAATAAACCAAAAAGGATCTTTTGCGTCTTGTGTCCTTGCAGGCTGATCCTTTGGTCTTAGCTTGAATTCAGCCTGGAAACTCAGTTTCTTTTTCATATTTTGGGTTTTAGGCAGTCCCTTCTGGTTCCTATGAATTCTTTGTATCTCAGACTTTGACCTTCATCCCTGGAGATGTTAAAATGTTCACAAGACAAGTCCCTCAACAACAGCATCCAGATTTGACATATGCCCTGCTTTTAGTGGGGTTTGGACTGATGATCTTTAGATATCTCTTCCAACTCGAATTATTTTATGATTATGTACTCCTTTAAAGAGCAAGCGAGAGTAGGGTGAGCCTTGCCAAATGGGGGAAGCTACCCCCTTCTATTGGGAGCAACTGAGCTTGAGGAGAAGGTTCAAGAAGAGTCAACAGTCTGGAGCAGACAAAATTGCAGACATGCAGCAGATGAGGCTGCCACCTGCATCCCAAACAGAGGTGCTGAGAGGATTAACGAACTGTCAGACATGCCTCAGTGGTGTGGGAAAGGAAAACTTCCTAGGGCCAAAAGAGGATTTTTGGACTTGGTGTGAGAGAATGAATTGGCCCCTGGAGCCATTTGTCTCAAAGATGGTTAAGCAAGATACTTCTCCAGCTCATAAGGCCACTGACCATCTGTGAGAGACTAAGAGTCTGTCAGAAAAGCAGCATTGTCTCATCATCGTTATCAGGACGGAATGTGTGGCACAAGGCTCCTGGATGGTAGAGCCATTAGAGATAATGGATTGCAACTGTTGCCATACCATCGATGAAGAAATCGTCAACTTTAGGTGAACTTTGCTACATTATAATACCAAAATACACCTCCTGGTCAAAGGCTACCCGCCTCCAAGGCTTGCCACGCCTTGGACACTGACCTTGCACCTGCGTGATCCTCACTGGAGAAGGGCGGAGATATGCTAAGAAGGGCGGAGACTCCTGAGGCAGAGGTGGAGCAAGGTGTGTTAAAAGATGACTTCTGAACGACAGAAATGTGGGAGCTTCCCCCCACCAAGGACCACAATGACTGACATGCAGCATCAGGAGGACCCGGGACCATTAGGACATTGTGAGATCACTGGTGGTAGCTATAACTTCTTTTTCTCCTCTCTCTAAACTTAACTTTAGTTTCTCCTTTCTTTCATCCATCTCTAACTATCACGTGCCTCTTCACGGGCAATACAATAAAGTTTTACTGTGTGATTATTGCTATCCCCTTTGGTGTTGGTCACCTTAATTTTGCACTTTTGAGATTGTAGCAAACGAACCATCACAAGTCCACCGAGTGGACTGTGACACTGGGCTGATAGCCAGGAAGTGTCTCTTTTCATTGATATCAAGCCTAAAAGCAAGAACGTACCAGAAAGGACACTGCAGGTAGGGAAGAGTCACACTAATGTTAACCTAGTAGCTTGGAATTGTTTTTTTTTTTTAAAGAATGAATTATACAGGCTTAATTTATAAAAGAGGTTTACTATATTTGCTATAATAAAACAATTGTTATAGTACAATGTTTTGGGGTTGTACTGTTTGGTTTTTTTCTTCCTTTTTTTTTGTTTCCTTCTTTTCTAGTTTATTTTAAGGAAAAAAAACATAGGAATTTCAAGCAAATTGCACTGAATTAGTTGGGGTATGAACTCCCATGCTACAGTGCTTCAAAACTGAAAATCCCTTGAAAGGATTCAGTGAAACTGCAGCGCAACATAATTGAAACTTACTGTATAAAATACTGGACATGGTAAATAAATTATTTGGACATTTACAAAGTACTTTTCTGATTTTGAAAGTATGAGTCTAAAGACATGTTGCACAAAAACAGTTTCTCAGAAAAGCTGACTGAATTTTGTAAGCTAATAAGAAATAAAATAAAATCGATAAGGATCTTATTTCTCAAGTTCTGTTGGGGTTTTTTTCCTCTAAGATGTGAATAAGATATGACCACTAGAGGGCAGAGGTGGATAGCTTTTAAATATATTAAGCAGAATTCCTTCTAGAAATACCTTTTTTTGTGACAAGTTAGTAATTTTGGACTGGTAATGAATTTACGCTACAGACTACAAAGGAATGAAAGACAGAGTCAAGTTCAAACATTCATTTCAATACCATTAATTAAGTTATGTGAGTCAAAATAGTTTAAATTAATCACTAAGAGCATAATGTAAAATAATTGAAAAATTACTGATGAGACATGCAATCAGTAATGGAACAAGATGGGAAGAAAAAAAATGACCATAATAAAGTAATTGTGAAAGGAAAAAGTGACACTAATTGGGAAAAAGGGAAAGTAATATTTCCTGATGTCCTGTGGAAAAAAAAAAGTATTGCTTCAGATTGCTGTACTTACTGAAATAAAATACAGTGTTTTAAATTGAGTATTTTATATATGACTTATTTCATACCTTGTTAACAGAACTTACCCATACTAATTGCATTTATATAGCATATTCTTCCAAACATCTTAGGATGATTTTACTATGTATAAATAAAATTAATCTTACAAAAGCTAAATATAGAGAAACTGATGTTTAGTTCATTTAAAATTTTCCAAGGTAATACAGTGAGTATTAGTATTTTTAAGAACCTAGCATACAGGGTTTTCATCTCCTACTCCTATTTACTCCCAAATACCTAAGTGCTTACCATTGTGTCTTGTTGGTTTGGTTAAATTTTCTCAGGTGCTAGATTGGGAAGAATGTGACCTAATTACATTTAAAAATGCACTTATCTTCTATTAGCATAATGACGTCTTTTATAAAGTGTCTAGAAAAATATGAGACAACGCTAAAATGTATTTTGTCATAGTAAATGTGAATATTTTTCTGCACTGCCATATTACTCAGTTATACATAGCTAAACAGCAATTTGTTGGCTGAAATTCAGCTCAGGGATTAAAATATTAAAATACAGTTGTCTAGCCCGCATTTCACTGGAGAGCTGGGATTCAATTCAGTTACCTGTTAATGTATGAGACAACTTAGACTATGTGAGAAATCCAGAAGGGTTTGACAGCTATGCCTGTCAAACTACATGAGACCTGCACCTCTTGGAAGGCACCTGGAGCCCACAAAGGATATGCTGGGTCTCCCTGTGCATCTATGCAAGCAACAGGACCAGCCCCAATGTTACATTCAAAAGCTTGGTTTTGCGTAAAGACGAAGAACACCTTTCAGATATGTACAATCAAGAATTTATTGTTAATATAAATAAAATCTTAAAAGTCTAATCAGCATGAGTCCACATCTAATTGTTGCAGAAGAATAACAAATAGTAATGTAGTTTAAACTTATACACTTCTTTTATACCCCTAGTCTTGGTGTTATGCTCACCCTTCCTCTGCTCCTTTGAGTCGTAAGGTTGGTGGCTTCATTCAGGTGGTATGTAGGAGGGCATTACAGTTTTCAGCCTCTGGAGTCCTTTGTCAAGGAGAATATGATGTTCATGTTGATGGTTCCTAATTCCTTTCTCTCAGATCCAGTTAGGGTCACTCTTGATGTGCTTGCTAACACACTTTTATATCTTTGCTCTTTTCTCATTGGTCTGCAGTTCTGTATTACTTCTAAATATACTATATACAGTGCCTTTTATCTATCTTAGATATTATTTCTTTGTTCTATT
The DNA here is from genome assembly GCA_013401275.1 of Pandion haliaetus. Classification (NCBI taxonomy): domain Eukaryota; kingdom Metazoa; phylum Chordata; class Aves; order Accipitriformes; family Pandionidae; genus Pandion; species Pandion haliaetus. The sequence continues at coordinate 77,040 of VYZV01025764.1, forward strand.
TGTTACTCCTAAAACTAGTTTTTTCCAACTCCTGGTCTGCATTTCTTTAATTGACGACCATGGGTGAGTTGTTAACAGCCGTGTGGTCTCCAGTGCCAAGCCTGTGTTCTATCATGTGCCTGAGCTCCTCTACACCACATCATGTGTCTCTACTTCTGAAGGCCTCTGCTATCACACCAGGCCTGCCTTTCTGTGCACTAATGAGTCATTAATAGCTCATTCTACATAGAAAAACTGCTTGTTACTACTATGTGTACAGAATTATGGTTCTACCACAAAGAGATACACAAAAGTACAACAAATTAGCTGTAGGCATCTGGTTAATAGAGAAATTGCTGTCACAGCTAAATTACATCAAATAAAGCTGCAAGCAGGTCAAGGAAGTTCAGAAAGAGCAGGCCTGACAAACCTGAGGCCTTGTAAACTGAGTACAAAGCTTATGGCATGTTACTAGCAACAAGCATACCATCTTGCTGTTCTACATGGTTTCATTAGGCAATAAAATCTAGAAAGCTATGCAGCTTTACAGCTAATTAAATGTAGGACCACACTTCAGCTGTCTCAAAATTGGTGCCTAATGACATTTTAGATGCCCTTGGGATTGCCACTTGGCTCTAGTTGCTGTTCTTGCAGGGTTCAGACCTCCTATAAATCTTCTTCTTACACATGTGCAGATGTTTTAGACTCTCTAGGATACCTCAAACACTGGACTAACTGTCCAGGCATCTGAGCCCAGCCCAACTCTGTTTTATGATTTCAGAGTGAATTAACAACTGTCTAGGTTCTGCTGACAGTCTATCCTGGTTTCAGCTGGGATAGAGTCAATTGTGTTCCTAGTAGCTGATATAGTGCTATGGTTTTGAGCTAGGTATGAGAAGAATGGTGATAACACACTGATGTTTTCAGTTGTTGCTACGTAATGTTTAGACTAAAGTCAAGGATTTTTCAGCTTCTCATGCCCAGCCAGCAAGAAGGCTGGAGGGGCACAGGAAGTTGTGAGGGGACACAGCCAGGGCAGCTGACCCAAAGTGGCCAACGGGGTATTCCATACCATGTGATGTCATGTCTAGTATATAAACTGGGGGGAGTGGGGGCAGGGGGATCGCCAGTCAGGGATTAACAGGGCGTCAATTAGTGTGTGGTGAGCAATTGCATTGTGCATCACTTGTATACTCCAATCCTTTTATTATTACTGTTGTCATTTTATTACTGTTGTTTATTAGTGTTATTATCATTATTAGTTTCTTCTTTTCTGTTGTGTTAAACCGTTCTTATCTCAACCCACAAGTTTTACTTCTTTTCCTGATTTTCTCCCCCATCCCACTGGGTGGGGGTGGAAGTGAATGAGTGGTTGCTTGGTGCTTGGTTGCTGGCTGGGGTTAATCCATGACACAGTCCCAACCTGTTGCTGTGGTATTTGAGATACTTGGTTCACTTGAGCACAGCCAAAGGCAGGAATCTTAAGCTCTGTGCTGCATACTGTAGTGTATACTTTTTAAAAATTTAATTTTCTAAGAAGAAATTTTGTTTAAGGTTTATAATTTTTTTTTACTTTGTGAAGCAAGTAATTCCATACTCATAGATAACAATGCATGGTGTGGTTTTATAACTCCTATTTCAATTCTAGTTTATAATATGGATTGGGCTTCCTCTGTAATTTTCCCTTCATGGGTACACAAATAACATCTATCCTCCCTACCCAGATATTTATTCTCATGAAAGTTATAGTATATTATTTTCTTTGATGTTCCCATCTCTCTGTTAAAATTGGTTGTAGTTTCCCATGGATTAAAAAATTATCCCACTCTGAAGCCACTCATAATGAAGAAGGCAGTTACATAAATACACGACATATACAAAAGATGAATGGGAAAAAGAGAGATCATGATTATACTTATCTAGGTCATTATGCTAAATACAACTGTCGGGGATAATATTTAATGTAATTTAATCAATAAATTCATTTTTTTCACACATATACTAACTGTAGCAATATTTCTATTTCCTAGGCTGGAACTTAGTTTAGCTGGGTGTACTCAAATCCACAAGGCCTGATGGGATTCATCCATGCGTACCAAAAGAGCAAGCCGATGTGATTGCAAAACCAATACAAAATATGGAAAACTTTGGTGACTGGTGGAAGATTCCTGAATGGAAAAAAAGATCCTATGTTATGTTTATCTTTAACAAGGGTGAGAAGGAGTACCTGGGGAACAGTAAGTCAGTTAACTGCGCCTCAGTACGTGTAAACCTTATGGAGAATGACCTGTTGGAATTAATTTCCAAAGGTGCCAGATAATGACCATTTAAAAATTCCTAGCATTAATTTCACATAAGCTCTTTTACTTTCAACACTGAAAAGAAAATTGCTTTGACAGGATCTACTTTGAAAAGCTAGCTGCTCTCTTTCAACTTTTGTGCTTGTGGAAAATTAGGCACATATTGATCCAGATTTTTTGGGTGATGTGCAGTAACACAACGTATCATTCTAAATCAAGGTGCCTTATTACAAAGGGTCTGGTAATTTGAATTCATTCATCCATCACAACAAATTCATTTGATTACGATTTTGGGTCAGTAGATCTGTCCATTAAACGGATGATGTCGACCAGCATTTGGTTAGTAAAAGCAATTCTGCTATAAAGTTTGACCCACCAACCTCAGAAATATTACAGAGGTGCATAATGAAATTACAGCCTGAAAAAAGGGCACAATCCAAATATACTTAGACAAACACAAAATGAAAATTCACAGAAAAAGTCAACCCAAGAGGTCCATCAGCAAGTCAGGAACGTCAGGGGACAGAGTTGGTCAGAGGCACACCTACAGGTTAGCCCAGGTCAGTATTGGGTGCCCAGGTCCGAGCTGAAATGGAGCTCCTGGGCCCACAGGCAGAGGTTTCAGGGGAGGCTGGCCAAAGCCAGTGAAGCTTAATGGTGCCCTCAGGGCCCTGACTGTATAATGGAGTCTGTAGTTCGATATGGGAATATACATTACAATATCTACAGAAGTTCTAGGGGGAAAATACCTCTTAAATAAATATGTATGTGCTTTTACAATTTTTAAAAACAGACATAAAAGAAATTTCAGGATGCTGACTAATTTGAAGGAGTCTTCCTCCTTTTTATCATTTCCCTGCAAAGTAATTTTTTCATACACTGAAAAAATAGTTATCAAGTTTACAAGTAACAGTAAGGTGAGAATGAAAGAGATCATGTGGTCCTCAAGACCGCCAGCTTGTAACCACATTGTAGAATGCATAAACTTGGATCACTGCTTATGGTGATTCTGAATGCTTTTCCCAGAATTAGAAGTGAAGCAATAGAAGAACACATGATCTGAATGAAGATACTACTACAGCACATACTGGATCAAATTGTAGTCAAGACAAAAAAGGCAATTCTTGTAGACTCAAAGTTCTGAAGCCCAAAGGAAAAAAAGAAATAAATAGTCATAAGGAAAGCAAATTTTGTAGGTTAGACAGCATCTAAATATCTTCTGTGTGTTTTAGTCAGAGAACACACAGCTGATCTAAAAACTAAGACTGCAAGAATGTTTTTCTGTTCATCCACATTCTAAAGTGAATGTGTTCATTATTAGAAATAAAATAATTCTGTTTTATATACAATGGCATCTATTTATGTAATGTTTCAACTTTCAAATAATTCAAGATCTGTACAGATTATTACAAAAATTTAAGTATCTAATGTGCTTGATTAGTTTCTAGCAAATATAAGAAAACATACACCACTGTCAGTTAAAAATAGAAAAAAGAAGGAATATTCTTGGTGAATTAGCCTGAACTCAGATTATTCATCAACAGTGGATATAACAGGATATTTAAAATAAAGCAGTAACACTTAAACTGGCATTAGTTTACTGTTATATTTGTTACTGTTATTATTTATTATTGGAAAGAGAAGAGCTAACAGGTCGTCAGAGGCGAATAACTGAAGAAACTTTTCTGAAATGCCAAGATTTACAATATAACAAATAGGAACAGTCTGGAAAAGATTAAATCAATGATAATGAACAACTTAAGACAGGTTTGTATTTCACAACATCTTTCTTACTGGAGGATAAACACAATGCATTTGAAAGTTTATAACTCTTGGCTTTATATTTAACAATCAAGTCGTATTTTACCATTTATGCTTTTGTAATATTACATCATGTCATATACCAACGTTTCATGACATCTCAATGATTTAAGAGTTCATAGGTATTCAAAAGTACATAATGATCATTTATCTGGCTTTGAGTTTTTTCCATAACTTGTAGTTTACCGTGTTTCATTGTTCATTCCTATATTAGAAGTATGAAATGAAAGCTATTAATTTGTGGGATATCTTAATCAAGGTTTAAGCTGAAGCAGTCTTTAAAGATGCAAATTCCACATTCTTCCAGTAGGTTGAACTTGTAAATCAACCAAAACCCAATTAGATTATTTTTTAGTGAAGTATGTAGAAATTTCATGAAAAGTTTCATGGTCTTCTTATCTACAAAAAGGTCATTGTTAAAAACTACAGGGCCAGAAAACATGCCCGATTATCCTTCTTTATCTCCTATTGTTTTTCAAGAAAATCTTGAACCCACTGTCTAACCAGTGGATTACTTCAGATATCCTTTTTGTCAACACTGGAAACCTTCTTTATAGTGGAAGAACTTGTAGCTAACATTGGATGGAAGTCTCAGTGGAAAAAGGAATGCAAAAGATACGTAGGTGTATCACTAGGAAGAAAAAGCTGCAAAACTAAATGCAAACCTTTCCTTAAAAGAAAAGTACTATTTTAAAATCAAAGATGAAGAAAAAGGTAATTGTATATGGTGTCACTAGTTGTTGACTGTGAGTAATTCCTTCCATCTTTTGAAACTGAATATCCCAATGCATCTACGTGGGGCACTTTTCATTGAAGCAACTACCACCTTGCGGATAACCTTACTCCCTAATAAGCCAACAAGCCTAATAGAAGCAAGGAAAGAACTTTCTGATTCAGGTACACAAAAACCTTGTTGTCTTCCATGAATTCAAGAAACTTAGGTTTTACTGTCCCTGACCAGGAAAACTGTAAACTGACAGTTTAATAAAATTTGAAGGGAACGTTTCATTCTAACGCTACAGGGAATGCAGAAAAGATACTCATGGTGTGGTTTATTGCTATTTTTTCAGATTAGTTAAATGGTCTTGTTATTTATATATGATCCTTTCTCTCTTTGGGTGGCCATCTTTTGCAACTACAGGTAAAAATAACTACTGATAACATCTAAGCTCATTTTTCCCACCCTACTATTGACACACAAGGCAGAAACACACTTCCATACTTTTGCTGCTTAGTGTAAAAATAAATAGAGAGAATAATACAGAGATTGCTTTAATTGTAATCAACTGTAATTTTCATCGTTGTCATGCTAATTCCTAGATGGGTGGGTTTCAATGTTTCAGTTTTGTTATTTAATATGCAGAAATGCAAGTAAAAAAAAAAAAAGAAATATATATGTGTATATATATGAACAACTGGTAACTGGGTGGAGTATTTCTAGCAAACATTGCCAGACTACTACTTCATTGCATTACTGTAACTATTAAAATAAATATTCCAAATATTTTGAGCATGAATAAGACCACCAAAACTCAGATATGGAAGAGATAAGCAGAAGAATACATACTTAGATTTACCAAATAGAACTGCTTATTCAATGAAGTGAATGGCAAAATTTCCAGTTATTTCAATAGGGCCAAAATTGAAAACATTCTAAACTGTGCTAGACAGTTGCATACAGATATGTATATATATTTCAACAGATATGTTATTTCATGAAATATGATTATTACTTAAAATTGTGGAGAGAGTGATAGCAATTTCTGATGTTAATATCAAGCTCCTATTCAGTCAAAGGCTTGTCATTTGGCTGCTGTGAAAAAGATGTTGAGTCCTGAAAACAAATTTAGCCTTGCTGTTCATGCCAGGGGTCATCTATTTTCAATTTACACATTCACATGCTTATTATTTTTGTAATCACTAAAAATTAAGATGTTAACAGGAATTGATTCCAGGTGACCTTTATGACACCTCTTCTCTTGGCTTCTCATGACTGGATAGATTTTACTATCTTTAGAGTAGCAGTATATTTCTTCAGATAGCTATCGAAATTTTGCCAAAGAAACAGTCAGTATTGGAAATAGATTGTGATAGGAAACATGTAAGTGCATAAGAAGCTGTTCCAAAGAGTTTACAAGGTAAATAGAGAGAAGGAAAAGCTGCTACTCCTCAGCCATGCATAGATCAAGTTGGTGAGCTAAATACATTACTTATTGCTCTCCCCAGCATTTCCAGTGGTATTTTCTTCACTTTTTCATGTTATATTTGAACCAGAACAAAATCCTGATCTTTTCTTTGATGATACTTTTTCCCTAACATTTTGGTATCCTAGATTAATCAAGAGGGAACAAATAACAGGTTTTGTAAGTAGTTAAAATATATCAGTGTTAACTAGACATGGGTTGGGAACTGTCTGAAGTCTGGTCGAGTTGTACAGGCCTTTAAATGAATCTAAAATGAAATAGTTTAAATTCATGGTGGAGGTTTAACTTTGGTGGATTACAGTTGTCACAAGAAAAAGCAAAAAATATTTTAATTTTCTTCTCTTCCAGTAAGTTAAGCATATTGGTTGAATTAGTAAAAGTGATGTTCATATTTTAAAAACAATACAAAAAGACTTGTAAAATTTTCAGAACTCTCCATTGATGATATTTTAGTTCAGGCATGCTGCCAGGAGAGGGTGATGTGGAACTATAAATCTAAGGCAATCTCGTCATCCTTCACTGTTAAATTCAGTCTCCACTTGAATCTATCTACACTATTTTGCACAAGAAAGATTACAAAACTTTCAACTTCGGCAAATACTTGGTTCATAGAAGACAAGGGCACTGTAAGATTTTCAAATATACACTATGTAAATTTTCAGAATGAATAGAGAATGAAAAATACCTCTGTTGAATCCCCACCCTTCCAACCCCAAAGACAAACATTTGTATATGAGTCATAATAATATGATTGTATATTATCAACATGTGTATTACATAAAAGGACATATAATTAGTACCACTGTTTAAAAAGTCATTAATGTTCTTATTACAATTTTTTTTCTTTTCCTGTTGAATCATTTTCCTGATATAAATTCTTATTCAGTTACAAAGGAATTACAGATTATGAAGGAGAAGTGATGGTATTTGCTACGGTGGTATGTAAAATACGATGGAAAATTAGTTATAACAGCTTTTTCATATAAACTGGCAAATAAGAAAACAGAATTGTTGCTGTGGTTTCTATCAGCCTCCCATTCTTTACTTGGTAAAGCAGTAGCCTGTAATATGAAAACATGGTCACAGCCATAAGACTCCTTTGTTCTGTGCTACCACCTGACTCTCAAGTCAACCACACTGTATTTCAGATCCAGCAACTTCATGCTGAGGATCTGCCAGCAGCCTCGTACAGATTGATCAGTGTTGTCTTTACTACTGAACAAACAGATTTTTGCAGAAATTACATTACATTTGTTTCTCACTGATCTGTACTTAAAAACTGCTCTTCAATGTGTTACCTTTGTGATGCAGACTAATGAGTAGAAATGCATTACACTGGATGAAGAAAACGAGTTTTACATACTCTGAGTATCTCTTAATATCATTCAGAACATTGGGTATCAATGTCATATTTTTTTCTTCCTTGGTAGGTCAAGTTTTACAGAATTGAAGATGAAAATGAAATTAAAATTGCAAGTTACTTCTGGGAAATACGTGAACATATTTAATGGTAACATATTAGCTAACACTAACTGATCAATTAATGGTGAATATAATACTAACTATTAAAAAACCTCCTGATAAATGGATGTATTTCCAAGAGCTCTGTAAGGCCAGCAAAAGCTTTGGTACAAATTAATAGGTGTTTTTCCTATTTACTTCAGTGTTAGTTTTATTGAGCTTTCAGCAGTTGAATCTTGATCAACATCACCTGGGAAAAAATGACACACAACCAGCTAAAACATAGCCAACACACTCCTTATCTTTACAATCGTATAAACATACCTGTGCATACGATAGTCCCTATATAGATCTAATTCTTAGTTACCCACATTGCATCATTTTGCTCTGCTGCTTAAAGTTCAAATTCAGACATTTATAGTTATTTAATATAATTTATTTACTATCTATATAAATGATAAATGAATGCATTAATGTTCATGCTCTTGAACAGTTGATACTTTCACAATTAAAAAAACACATGCAGTTAAACACCAGCTATGAAGTGCAATTAATATTTAGAGAAAGTGAAAAAAATAAGCCTAATGCTGACAGTTTCAAAAGAATAAAAAAAGTTCACAGAAACTGAACAAGAAACAGTTAATGTAGAAGTTTGAAAAAAAATCTGGCAGCACTGCAAGGATGGAAAAATACACTCTATTTTTTCCTACTTGCATTCACTGAGAAACTAGAGATTGATTGATTCTAATTGTGGTGTTTTAATACTCAAGCGTAATGCATTTTAATGAAAGAATATCTGTTTGAGCTTGCGATTAGTGATTACTTAAGAAATGTACGTGTTCATGCAGAATGGCTGTGGAAGATGATCAATACTTTGATAAACAGTGTACTGGCATCATGGTTTCGGGTCAGCTCAGCCGGTAACAAAGCATCATGAAGCCGCTCACTCACCCCCCACCCCCGCGCCTGGCCATGTTGGGATAAGAAGAAAATCCAAAGGCAGGCTCGTAGGTCGAGACAAGGACTGGGAGGGATCACTCCCCACTTATGGTCATGGGCAAAAGACAGGCTCAACTTGGGGAAGAAACAAAATCAATTTAATTTACTACAAATCAAAACAAAACCAAAACACAAGGGTATTAGGAAGGGAAACTAAACATGAGAACACCTAGCCCCACCCCTCCCGCCTTCCCGGCTCAGCTCCATTCCTGGTGCTTTCTACCTCTTCCCCCCGGTGGCACAGGGGAACAGGGGATAGGGGTTGAGTCAGCTCGCCACACATCGTCTCTGCTGCTCCTTTCCTCAGAGGGAAGATTCCTCACACTCCGCTGCTCCACCGGGCGGTCCCTCCCACGGGAGACAGTCCTTCACCAACTTCTCCAACGTGGTTCCTTTCCGCGGGCTGCAGTTCCTCACAAACTTCCCTGGCGTGGGTCTTTTTCCGTGGGCTGCTCTCCAGTCTCACACTGCTTCAGCGTGGATTTTCCCATGGAGTCATGGCCATCTTCGGGAGCCTCCGCTCCACCATTCACCTCCCTGGGCCGCAGGGGGACAGCCTGCCTTCTCACCACAGGCTGCAGGGCCATCAGCCTCCTTAGGCGCCCCTCCTCCCCCTCCTTCTTCACTGACTCCAGTATCGGCAGAGGTGTTCCTCTCATGTTTCCCAACCCCCACACTGCCGGTTCTTCTTAAATCTGTTCTCGCAGAGGCGCTACCACCATCACTGATGGGATCGGCCTGGGCCAGAGATGGGTCTGACTTTTTGGAGCCCGGGAAGCTTCTAGCAGCTTCTTAAAGGAGCCACTTCTGCAGCCCCCTCCCCCACTACCAAAGAAAACCGCGCCACAAAAACCCATAACAACTGGCATCAGCCCTTTGATCTTAAATTTTTGCTTGTTTTGTGGTTTAGACACACTAAATATAATTTTTCTTCAGTATTTTAGAATGATAATTAAATTGACAACTGAATCAATTTGATCAATTTTCGGCAGAAGACTTGTCATCTTCAAGTTAGGTTCTGTATGGATTTATGATTTATTCCATATTTTAGCTAGCAGTTCACTGAAAGTGTCCAGTACTTTTAAACTGATAACCATCAATAAGAGAAATCTTTTCTTTAAAATAGCTTTAATAATAAAGCATATTTCCAAAATGATAAACTAAATGTCACAGAAGTGCAAGCAGGTTTTTTTTTTTCAAAGAGCATGAACTAATACACTAGCAGCTTTAATTATCTGTTTTGTAGACTGTATGCTGGCTTTGGCTGGGATAGGGTTAATTTTCTTCCCAGTAGCTTGTATGGGGCCATGTTTTGGATTTGTGCTGAAAACAGTGTTGATAATTCAGGGATGTTTTAGCTGTTGCTGACCAGTGCTTACACAGAGTCAAAGCCTTTTCTGCTTCTCATCCCACCCTATCAGTAAATAGGCTGGGGCTGCACAAGAAGTTGGGAAGGGACACAGCTGGGACAGCTGACCCCAACTGATCCAAGGGATATTCCAGACCAGATGATCAGCAATAAAACTAAGGGAGAGGCTGGGGGCAGGGGGGGACCTGCTCGGGCACTGGCTGGTCATCGGTTGGTTGGCGGTGAGCAAGTGTCTTCATTTGCATCATTTGTCTTTCTTGGGTTTTATTTCTTTCTCTTTGTTATTTTCCTTTGCATTATAGTTGATTATTATTATTATTGTTGTTGTTGTCATTATTAATGTGTTCTTAATCCACAAGTTTTCTCACTTTTACCCTTCCAATTCTCTTCACCCCATCCTGCTGTGGTGGGGACTGAGCCAGCAACTGTGTGGTGCTTACCTGCTGGCTGCGGGTAAACCACGACTGACTGGAAGAAGAAATATCAAGTAAAGTAGCATTCATGGCATACATTTTTTCTTAAAATGATACCTTTCTAAACTGGATTATGTCATTATTTTCAGTTGTGAGGAGATCACTGTCTGTGTTACCCCAGATCATCCATGAACATTAGGAATAAATCAAAGATGAGTCTAGGGGCCTGTAAGACTGAAAACTCTAGTATTTTTTAAATGAACATTTAGTTATCATAGTTGGCATTAAATAAGCTTCTTAATTTATTGGTATTTCTCTAAGTTAACATCACATGGCTTGTGTACTATGAACTATGTTACTTTAACACGGCATTTTAGAGATAAATGCTACGTTTTCAGATAAACGAAGTATTATTTCCAATTCTTTCCATGGTAGAGAAACTATATGACAGCACATGACTTTGTATAAGATTAATTACTTGCTAATTATTATTTTATGAGATATAGTAATACAGTTCTGAGGATTATTTTAAAGTGATGTGCCTTAAAATTCTGAACCCACCAGATTTTGGATTCCCAAAGCATTTCACAGAATCAAACAGAATCACAGAACCACTGAAGTTGGAAGGGATCTGCTTAGATCATCTAGTCCACCCGCCCTGGCTCAAGCAGATTCAACTACAGATGTTTGCCTAGCAACATGTCCAGTCAGGTTTTGTATATCTCTAAAGATAGAGATCCTACAAACTCTCTGCACAACCTGCTCCATGGTTTGATGACCCTCATTTCAGTCATCGCACCATCAAAAAGTATTTTGTGAACTGATCTAATCAACTGATGATAGACCGACAACTTCAATTCTAACAAAACCATGATCACTTTTTTGCTTTGTTTGTTTCTTTCTTTCTTTCTTTCTTAGCTGACTCCAATAGTTATTGGTATTGAAATTAATTTTCTCATGTTTATATGGCTAGCAGGATGAAATAGGTTGTATTTTTTTACAGAGAAAGTATACTTTTAATGCTATAATATTCATTAACCACAAACCAGGAAATTTTGGAAGAAAAATACTAAGGATCTTTCTGCAATATTACTAGCTGAATGCAATGGCAAATTAAGAGGTATTCTCTGTAGGTATGAATTCAAATATCGTGCCAATTAAGTGAAAAAAAAGTGATAGGCTTAGATAGTGATAATGATCAAGCTGATCATATGTCAGAGTTGAACAAGACAATGTTATATTTTGTCTCCTGAACTAAGATTATTTTCTATACAAAGTTGTAAGATTGACAATATTGTCTTATGAAAAGGAAGCTATTGTGGCTCTTGAAATTAATGTAGCTCTGACAGAGAACTTTTCTGATAGAACAGCTATTTTTAGACTGTAGCTGCAGACATTGTCCACACAAATGCCTATCTCTGACTTTACTCTGTATAGTTCATACCTTCACCCTGATCTTAACAGAAACTATTTCTTATGAAACACCTGAAGAGATAAATGTAGGGAAGTCATAATTTTGCATACTATCCTTTCATTTTCTCTGATGCAGATAATCAAGATCTCTTTTTGCTCTCTTATAGAGAGACACTAATTAGCTGATACCCCGAACCCCTCATTCAGATGACAAGAATACTTTTTCCCTTCAAAAGAATAACTATTTCAACATAAGACATATATACTACATGTATCTTTGCTTTGACAGCAGATGAAGAAAGGGAACTACACATAATTAATTATACCTACATACATGTTTGACAAATGGTTCACACATTTTCTCTTTTGCTACTGCTTTCAGGATATAAAGTCTATGGGAGATCACAGTGCAGGCTATAATTTTGCATTCTTATTATTGATACATTAAGGAACTTATCAAAATCTTAACAGATTCCATTTTTTTGTTTTCCATGTGACTTCAAAATATTCTACAGGCCTTCCCTGAAGTATGAAGAAGAAATCTGTGCTGTGGAAAACTGAGAAGCATCTGAGTGTTTGCTGCCACTCATTTGTTATATGTAGCATGCACATGTCAGTTATGTGCATGGTATAGTTCTGAAAGATTTAAAATATCAATGGAAAAAACAAGTTCAGTTTTGGCAAACATATGGTCATCAATTACACAAAAAAGCCTCCAAAAAGGAAATTTATTTTCAGTACTAAATCTAGATATTTAATTTTCTAATTAAGACAGATAATATGCAATAAAGGCACCCTAAACTGAAAAATATATTTCTTTCTGACAGCCTTTATCTTATTGTTTAAAAAAAAAACAACTACAACTTGAGGACAGAAGGGGAGAAATAATTTATATTTATTTAGTCAGGTTACACTGCACATTGCACAACACTTTGTATTAATTCACTGTCCATGTTCTTTGTGTTTAATTGGACTGAGATGGTGACTACCATGCTGTAGGTGATTTTGATGAAAAAATCCATCCCTGATGTCAGGCAGAATACCAGTCCCTACTACTGACTTAGTAGCTATCCTACAGTGAATCTCACACCTGCTCATGGTCTGTGACTCGGTGAAATCCATATGGCTTTGCACAGTTGCCAGTAGATGGTCAGTTGTAGCTAGATCTTTCTCAGGTAAAAATTTAGGAAAACAAAGTCAGAAAATTATTTCAGAAGCTGCCCTTACTACGGGTTCGAAACAGAGCTGCTTCATCTATAAAATCCCACATGAAAATGAAGTTAATTTAATTGCAAAGGTTAAGTGTTCATAAAAGACTTTATACATAGTCAAGGTACATAGCAGGTAGTGTGCAGGGCAATAGATTTTTGGAAGCAGAATTAATGTATATATTCCTGCCTATTGTATCTGTCAGTGTCACTGAGGAAAGGTAGGGTTGTGCAACAATGTGACCACAGCTGGTGAGATGGACTCTCTCCACAAAGTCACTACTTCACCCTCTTCTTATCTTCTTCAACAGCAGAAAGAACAGCAAGTCTTCCTGACCTACTTTCTGCTTTTTTCTTTACTGGAAATAGTCCCACTCCTGTCCTTATCCCTCACCCCTGAGGACAATAAATTGAATTTTTCTTTCTTCATCCTAAAGAGGATTTTCTTCTCTTTTACAGAGGGAAAATGTCTGATTTTGCTGTACTAGTGTTCTTTCTAGTCCATGTAAGAAACCCAGATTCACAAGATCTGAACCACAAAGGACATTTCAAGATAAGAATCAGTCTGTTATATATAAATAAAAATTCTTACTCACACCTCAAAGGTGAACTCAAAGATTCATTTGGTCTGCACTATCTGACTGCATAAAAGCAAAGCAGGAGTCCACATCTGCCTAAATAAAAAAAGAAAAATAATGATAAAGAAGGCCCATTCTTGGAAATAAAACAGAACTTAGCCTAATGAGTCTGATGTTAGAGTCAAAGTTGTGCCATCAAAATTACAAGTTAAGCTATTGATACAGCATGCTGAACTGGTCAGAAAGCACCTTTCAATGCTTTTCAACATCATTTATGCACCTGAGACATAATTTTTTAAGCATAAATCTGACATTCCTTCTGCAAAAAATGGGCTTAGAGATAGCTATGCATTTTCTTCAATAGAGAGAAACCCCCTAGAAACTCTTAAAATAATATAATTTTTTTTTAATTCACAAAATTGTATACTTTTTACTCTGCCCATTGCATTTTTCTTCTACCTAATGTGTTTATTTCTGTAGGGACTAACATGACTGTCACATTTTTAAAAGTTGCCTCCTAAAAATAATGGCTGTTTGAGAATAGAAGCCAAAAATTAAATCATTGACAGATGTGGGTTTGTGTGTTCTTCCCACTTTGACAGAAAGGCTGAAGTGTGTTCTAAATCTGTGTTATGGGTTTGTGTGGTGCGGTTTTCTTTGGTGGCAGGGGAGGGGGGCTGCAGAGATGGCTCCTGAAGGAAGATGCTAGAAGGTCCCCGGCACCAAAATGTCGGCCCTGCCTCTGGGAGGGGAGTGACGGTGGTAGCGCCTCTGGGAGAACAGATTTAAGAAGGGGAACCGGTAGTGTGGGGGTGGGGAAACGTGAGAGGAACACCTCTGCTGATACTGGAGTCAGTGAAAAAGGAGGGGGAGGAGGGGCGCCTGAGGAGGCTGATGGCCCTGCAGCCTGTGGTGAGAAGGCAGGCTGTCCCCCTGCAGGCCGTGGAGGTGAACGGTGGAGCGGAGGCTCCCGAAGATGGCCGTAACTCCATGGTAAAATCCGCGCTGAAGCAGTGTGAGACTGGAGAGCAGCCCGTGGAAAGGACATGCGCCAGGGGAGTNTGTGTGGCGAGCTGACTCAACTCCCATCCCCTTTTCCCCTACACCACTGGGGGGAGGAGGCAGAAAGCTGGAGCTGAGCCGGGAAGGTGGGAGGGGTGGGGGGAGGTGTTCTGATGTTTGGTCTCCCTTCCCAATACCCTTGTGTGTTTTATTTGATTTGATTGGTAGACAATTAAACTGATTTTGTTTCTTCCCCAAGTTGAGCCTGTCTTTTGCCCGTGACCATAAGTGGGGAGTGATCCCTCCCAGTCCTTGTCTCGACCCACGAGCCTGCCTTTGGATTTTCTCCTCATCCCACCGTGGCCAGGGGAGGGTGTGGGGTGTGAGTGAGCGGCTTCGTGGTGCTTTGTTACAGGCTGAGTTGAAACCATGATAATCTGGTAGATGTAATTTCTTTAATGGGCGCTATTTGGCTTGTGATAATAGTGTGAACAGAAACCAGGAGTATGGCTATGTGGCAGAATGCAAAGCTAAGAAATTTACTCAAGGAAGTAGCTGCTCACAAGAATGTCTGAGGATTTAGATGCACTGAATAAAGCTGGCCTACTTGGTACATTATTTTCCTTTTTGTGCATTTTTAACCAAATAAAAGTATTCCAGGGTGGACAACAGAACACAGATCTGTCACACCTTTCCTGACTTGTATCTGTAGCCAGGTATATTCAGACTTTTTATAGCTTGTGTACTTCTCATTAGAGCCCAATTCTCTTGCAGTCTTTACTCTTCCATACAGCAACTGCATCAGAGAATGGTGACTTTATCTACAGACTTTTGGGAATTAGAGAAAAGCCAAAATAAGGAGAAATTTTTTCCAGTTCTACCACTTCCTGAAAAGGCTGACTACTTAGATATTGTGCAAAAGAGGAACATGGCTCCTGTAAATGTAAAGACAGGGAGTTTTATTGTACCGCTCTGTTGTGGGTTAACCCTGTAGGTAGTTAAGCACCACACAGCTGCTTGCTCACTCCCCACCCCCAGTGGGATGGGGGAGAGAATAGAAAGAGTAAAAGCAAAAAACCTCATGGATCAAGACACAGATAGTTCAATAAATGAAGGAAAGAGGGGAAAAAAAGGAAAAAGATGCAAAGGTGATCAGTCACCACCTCACTCCAGTAGACCAATGTCCATCCTGTCTTTGAGGAACTGCTAATTTCCCCCAAATGGCCCTCCCCTCAGTTTCTATTGCTGAGCATCACACTACATGACATGGAATACCCCTTTGGTCAGTTTGGGTCAGCTGTCTTGGTTATGTCCCTTCCCCACTTCTCACCCACCCCCAACCTGCCCACGTTGGGGCAGTGGTGGAAAAACAGGAAGCCTTTACACTGCACAAGTACTGCTCAGCAATAGTCAAAACACTGGTGTGTTATCAATACTGTTTTAGTCACAAATCAAAAACATAGCACTATATAGACTGCTGTGAAGATGCTGTGGCATCTTAAGGTAGACAAGACAAATTATCCCTGATTTGTACATGCATTTAAAAGAAGTACAATAGGTCTATGAACTTGGATTTAACTAACAAACTTTTAGACTGAAAATTAGCTCACATCAATCCTGTATTGGGAAGGCAGAATGGTGAGTTATGTTTCCAGCTGTTTGAGATCTACTACTCCCTTGAATACTACCTATGACTTTACAGATCCAAAGAGTATTCTTTGACGTGTGTGCTCACTTGCTTCAGTTCCTATATTTACATATTTGAAGCTGGAGTTCAGAACACAGGTCAGTGCCTCTGTAAAAGATATGTATTATCAGAAAGAAGACAAAATCATCTTCAAAGCAAAGCTTAAACTTTAATTCATTAGTGTATTAGACTTGTGTTGGGTCTGTGAATTTTACTGAGTGTGTATATAGTATCCTCAAGAGAAACCAATTAAGTGCAATGGCTATTTGCAATGTAGTGATATTCCAAACTTGATTGACAACTGCAGAGTTTACTCTTCAGGTGTTTTTCCACATTGTCTCATATCATCTACGTTAGCTGGATTTCTGTGAAAAAAGCAGTAGCATGTACTGTACATTCAGGTTAGGCACAGGCATGCATTATCATGAGCAGGCTTAGGCATAGTCAGCATGTAGAAACTCATTTGTGTTTAACAGGATACTAATGTTAAATACCAATGCATTATTCGTAGCCAAAGGAAAGCAAATCATTTTACACCGTAGTTTCAATATTTCATGTTTTCCTATTCAGACTTACTGAAAAAGACTAAGAATAGTAGTTTTTAAGACTGAAAAAATAAATATATGTAAATTATATAATATCTTTTGTTTTGATTATTGATGACTGCACACACAGTGAATATTTTTTCCCTTATTTTCCTTTTTCTTTGAAGGGTTTATAACATATTAGCAAATCTGCACTTTTTTGTGCTAGCAGTAAACTTTTTAAAAAATTGACAGATTAATCTAAAGTTAGCAGTTCATCCGGAACTGTGAGCATCTTAGGTTGTTGTTATGGTTTGTGTGGCGCGGTTACTTTGGTAGTGGGGGAGGGGGCTGCAGAGGTGGCTCCTATAAGAAGCTGCTAGAAGCTTCCCCGGCTCCAAAAAGTCGGACCCACCTCTGGCCCAGGCCGACCCCATCAGTGACGGTGGTAGCGCCTCTGGGAGAACAGATTTAAGAATAAGAACCGGCAGTGTGTGGGGAATTGGAATGTGAGAGGAACACCTCTGCAGATCTCGAGGTCAGTGAAGAAGGAGGGGGAGGAGGGGCGCCTGAGGAGGCTGATGGCCCTGCAGCCTGTGGTGAGAAGGCAGGCTGTCCCTCTGCAGCCCATGGAGGTGAATGGTGGAGCGGAGGCTCCCAAAGATGGCCGTGACTCCATGGGAAAATCCGTGCTGGAGCAGTGTGTGACTGGAGAGCAGCCCACGGA
>VYZV01025765.1:0-19202 GCA_013401275.1 Pandion haliaetus
GAACAGAACTGGCCCTGGATTTGAGCCCTGACGAACACTGCTGGTGACTCATTGCCAGCCAGATGTAGCCCCACTCACAACAACCCTTTGAGCCCTGCCCTTCAGCTCATTCTCCACCCAGCACAGCGTGTACCTGCTCATCCCGCACATGGACAGCTTGTCCAGAAGGATGGTGTGAGGGACAGTCAAAAGCCTTACTAAATCCAGAAAAACTATATCCACCACCTTCCCTTCATCCACTAGGTGGGTGACCTTATGGTAGAAGGCTATCAAATTAGTTATACAGGACTTCCTCTTTGTGAACCCATGGTGACTGTGCCTGATGATTGCATTGCTCTTTAAATGCCTTTCAGTAGTATCCAGTATGATCTTTTCCATAGTTTTTCAAAGTACTGGGGTTAGACTACCAGGTGTGTAGTTTCCTGGGTCTTCCCTCATGCCCTTCTTATAAACTGGACTAATGTTGGCTAGCTTCCAATCAGCAGGGACCTCCCCAGATTCTCAAGACCTTTGATCGACAGGGGTCCTGCCATAACATCCGCTAGCTCCTTCAGTACTCTGCGATGAATCCCATCAGGCCCCATGGACTTCTGAACATTCAGCTGATACAGCTGGTCCCTTACAGTTTCAGTGTCCACAAATGGAAAGTCACTGTTCCCACACTCGCGGTCCTCTGACTCAGAGGACCAGGCAGCCCAAGGTATCCGTATTACTAAAGACTGAGGCAAAAAAAGCATTGAATGCCTCTGCTTTTTCTTCATCCCTATTTGTCAGGTGACCATCTTCAGCAAGTATAGTCTGATGTTTTCTTTAGACCTGCGCTTGCTACTAACGTACTTGAAAAAGCCTTTCTTGTCTGACACAGCACTGTCCAGTTTGAACTCTAATTGAATTTTGGTCTTTCATGTCTTCTCCCTGCATATACAAACCATGGCTATGTAAACTTCCTGTGAAACCTGATCTTGGTTCCTGAGATTGTACAATTCCTTTTTCCTCTTGAGCTCCACAAGGAGTTCCCTGTTCAGCCAAGCTGGTCTTCTGTCCCCCTTGCTTGATTTATGACACCGTGGAACTGCCTGCTCCTGTGCTTCTAAAAGGTGGTTCTTGAAAACCAGCCAGCACCCGTGGATTCCTAAGCCCTCAAAAGCAGATTCCCAGGATACTCTGCTATGTAGCTCCCTGAATAGCTTAAAGTTTGCTCTCTTGAAGTCCAGGGTAGCAATTTTGCTGTCCTTTTTTCTCATTATACTGAAAATTTTAAACTCAACCATTCCATGATCACTGTGGCCAAGGCAGCCACGTATCATCACATCCCCCATGACTCCTTCTATATTCACAAATAGCAAGGCTAGGAGGGCATCTTTCCTAGTTGGCTCACTGAGTACTTCTGGCAAGAAGTTATCCTCCACAAACTTAAAGAATTTCCAAGACCTGCTCATCACACCAGTATGCTATTCTCAGCTGATGTCTGGGAAGTTGAAATCTCCCATAAGAACAAGGGCTACCAATACAGAAATTTTTCCTAATTGTCTATAGAATAACTCATCAGTGCTCACATCCTGGTTGAGCGATGGGTAGTAGACACCCAGTGCAACATCATCTTTGTTTTCCATCCCCCTAATCCTTACCCAGAGGCTCTCAACCACATCACCACTAACTGTGAGGGCTGTACAGTCAAACCTCTCCCTTACATTCAGTGGTGACACTTCCACCTCGCCTGCCCTGCCAATCCCTCCTGAACAGCCTGTAGCCCTCCATCCCAGCACTCCAGTCGTGGGACTCATTCCACGAAGTCTCACTAATACCAATGATATCATAGTTCTGGGAACCAACCAACACTTCCAGTTCATCCTGCTTGTTTCTCATACTGCCTGTGTGGGTGTACAAGCATTTTAGATATGCTCCTGAGCCCTCTGTGCTCCCAGGGGCAGTGTAAATGTTCCCGCTAGTATTGCCACCCTCTGGTGATGCCATGCCAATCCTCGGCTTACCTTTGGCAATCCTGTTGGTATCCCCTTCCCCCATTGATTCTACTTTAAAGCCCTCTCGATCAGTCCCACCAGCTTACGTCCAAAGACACTTTTTGCACATCTGCACAGGTGCATCCTGTCAGGCCCTAGCATACCTTGTGCCTCAGAGACTCTTCCATGCTTTAAAAACCCCAAATTTTGGCAGAGGCACCAGCCCTGGATCGAGGTATTGGTATCTAGGGCTTGCCTGTTTCTCCCAGTGTCTTTCCCTGTTACTGGAAGGATTGAGGAAAACACTGCTTGTGATCCTGAATTTTTTAACATTCTTCCCAGGGCCCTGAAGTCTCTTTTGATCGACCTTAGACTTTTTGTTGTGATATCACTAGTACCCACAGTATTCTACAGTTTCAGCTGGGACCTTTTTTTATCTTAAAGACTACTTTGACTAAAGACTACGTCAAACAGAACACTTATCAGATACCCTTCAAATACATGCACAATTGCAGAAACTTATCTGTGGAGTGTGATGACAGTGGTGCCATTGTGTTTATAGCTTAGTCTTCTACTTTTTATCTTTCTTTGGTTCCATGCATATGTAGAAAATGTTTGCATAAAGAAACAGTAGTGAGAATTTATCAAAAGCAGTAATTAATTGTGGGTTCAACTAATCTTGAGGTTGAGGTTTAATAATTCAGGAGTGTTGCACTAGATTACTGAAATATTTTGGGCTCTTGATCCTGCTGTAATACAAGAATTGCTGGCCGTGTATGATTGTGTGTTACCTGTTGTATATATATGTATGCCTGCATGCTTACTCGCTCATGTTACAACTCTGAAAGCTGACGAAATGCCTGCTTTAGATATTGCTGTCCAAACTCTGCCGATTTAACAAACAGACTTTCTCCTTAAACTGCAAAAAGAACAGATGCTCTCACGGATGAAAAATGAAGTAATTTTAAAAGTTTGTCAGATGCGCTGCCAAGTCTTCCTATCTTCATAGTTTTATTTTAAAAGGAGATTGGGAGATGGGACAACAAGCTGGTTTTGTGAACAAAAAGACCCAAAGCAACATTTAAGCAGAAATCTGATGGTTAATACTTGCTACTATGAAAGGTCTTTTTTCTTTCAAAATGTTTACTGTGAAAAATCAGTGACAGTATGTCTTCTCTGCTTTCACTTGCATAATATCCTTCCCCTCCTGCCACTTTAAACTTTGGAAGTACCTGAACAAAATTAAGGAGTAATACTGTGTCATGTATTTCAGTTTACTGGTGATTTGCATGCTGGCTTGTTTTTGGAATGGTTAGGTATTTTGTATTCAAAATGGACATTATTTGGAATTGTTTATGTGTAAGGCTAAGGTGAGCCTGGTTGAAGGAGGGCTTGCTACAAGTTTGAAAGGTTTTAAACATACCTGACACAGTGATTGAGAATTGTTCAACATTCAAAAGAATCCTTCTGCGCTTCTTTTTATACCTTCTTGTGATGTATTTTCTTCGGATTATTTCCCTGGTAGTTGCAGAATGCAAATACATGGGTAGATTTCACAAAGCTTGCACATTTACTGATTTGTTCCTCTTCATGTAGTTGTTTTATACATGCATATGGTAGTGTGCATATAGCTTGTCACTGAAAATCACCTTAGTAATAATCCTAGCAGCTTAAAAAAACAACAAAAAACGCTCTCTCCTAAATTTAGGCAAATTCACATAGCTGCTATTTTCACAGAATGTTTCAGTGATGGAATATGGGTAGAAATTTTATCATTCAGTGTTTTATTTATTGATGTTGCAAATTGTTCTTGTATTGCTCATTATGTTTTGTGATCTGCATGTGAATAACCCTTTTCTTTCGGATGACTGAAATACAGACATCCCAATCACTGCAAAACTGTCCCTCTCACTGTTGATGAGAGGCTGGTATCGTAAGCTCCTGGGGACTGTTGTGTCACCCAGCGGAACAGTTCACCTTGCTTTACTCCCAGCTCACATTTAAATGCCCCTAGGAAGAACAGTAGCTAGAAGGAGGCTGTGTGAATTGTTCTTGTGTCAGGCCAATTTCTGATGCAGGGAGGTATTCATGAAATGTAGGTATATGCACCGAACACCTCTTCTGAACTTTGTTCGATTTACTGGGCATGTCCAGAGGGTCTGTGTTAGGCATGGGTACACACCAGTGCTTTGGCAGTGTATGGTCTCGTCATGGCTTTGCGGGAGTCAAAATTGTTCTCTGCTGTGGCAGGGTTGCTCTAATGGGTATTGCCCTCTAAGTATTCACAGGGAGTACCATGCTCCTGAATACTCCAGGAAACTTCAAAGTGATTTATTTGGCTTTGGTATGGGCAAGATCGTGAAGCTTGGTTACACTTGAATTCTATTCAGATATGTGTTCAAATGTATCATCATTTGTCTGCTGACATCTCAGTGCACAGGTGTGACCAGTACCCCCTGCTCCCGACCCCTGGTAATGTGCTTAGCATAACTAACGCCATTTTATAAGGCAAGCAGCCATTCCCGGTGACTAAGGGGGTCATGTATTCATTCCTTTCCCCTCGATATCAGGCCCTGAAGGTCCTGTGAAGCAAGCAGACAAACCAAACAGAATTCTTCTTCCCCTCAAGATCAGCCTCAAGGTTCCTGGGCGCCAGGGTGATTACTCCTTCTTTACTGGCCTTGAAGGTCCCAGGCACCCAGCCAACCCTGTGGTCATGATGACCCCATCAGAGAACAGGGAAACATAACAGCACCCAGAACACTGTCCATAAAATCAAGCAGTTACAAGCCCTAAGTGGGGAACTTCGGCTGGAGCTGCTGCTGGACAGTGAGACAGGGACCCTCCCGTGGCCAGGGACACCTCCATCATCATCTTCTTCCTCTGAGGACTGAGTGAGTGACTCATATTCTTTTATATGATTTTTGAGTCTAGGTTGTGATTGTTATATCAATACAGCCAACCATGTATTAGGATCTGACTTGATCTGCAGAGGATCCAGATGATTGGAAATGACAAGTTGAGTTGTATTATAAATTCTATATTACTTAGGTAGCTAAAAATTATAAGTTGTGTTATAAATTCTGTATTACGCTACTTAGATTGTACTACTGATTCTGGTTATAGAAATCCTGTGCCATTCTAATCACAAATTCTGTGCTATACTAATCAGAATATTGTTGCAATTTAGTGCCATCATCATTCGGCCAAGGATCCCTGAAAGAACCTGTCTGTCCCCTCAGTGTCAGGTGGCAACAGATGATAGTATTTCATACACAAAATGCTTTTGAATTGTTAGTTATATTAAGGCTCATGAAATAGTATGTCTGTGGTCTTGAGTTATCACATGAGAACATCAGCAAAAATCTCTGCGCTAGCTTTGTTTTTCCCTTGAGCTTTATGGACTGTTGTTACATTTTGAAACAGACTTCATTCTGTTTCTGCTTGAAAACCTTCATTGCCAACAGAGGGTTCTGCCAGCATGTCTGGCTCAATCCTTCTTGACATTTTGAATGTTTCTGAATAAAAGTTGGTAGCATGTCATCTTTGAGTCATTTTGAGACATTGTCCTTTGCTTTATTTGGGAAGGATGTGCAGAGAGAAATGGTTAAGTAGATAAATGGAAACAAAGGTATTCACAGTTCTGATATCTCATGCTGCTGGCCATTGATTAAAGGATCCTTCTGCTCTTACTTGAATGCTGTTTTTCAGTGTTAGTGGATCACTGCTGCTGTCACAGGGTGGAAAATCTTTTAATGACACAGTGCTCATGCAATGTTTAAACTTCTGCTGATGCACTGCTACACACATGAAGAAAATTGGACTTTTGAAATTTTTTTGGTAGATGTAAATTGTCTAGGTCTTGTATGCTTAATAGCGTAGAGATTTAGCTTTCAGTTAACCCACTTTGGGCTGAAGTTTGACTGGGGTGGAAACTGTATGGATTCACAGTGCTGTTACATAGCTTACCTGTCCGTGCTAATTAAGTCTCACATTTCAGCGGCAATCCTTTCTTACAGGAGTAATTCTAACAATACAGATCTCATCGGGGCATGATATAAACGGAGAACAACCAAATGTTCCTGATAGCAGGAGCAGTAGTCCTGGGGGCCTGGTTCATTAACTGGGAGTGAAGGGCATTGCACTCCTATTCACTAGTCTTCATATCTGTGTTTATGTTGCTGAGCTGCTCTGGAGAAAGCCCTGTGCAGAATTTCTCCTTTACCTCTTTAGATTACATTCTCCTTTGCAACCCTGGCCTCTTTGGCAGTGGAAATAAGCAGTACCATTCTTAGCATACCAGTGAACATTTTCCTTCTGTAGGCACAAACCTCCCTCTCCTGTAATGTTCACTGGATGGTTTAATCTGATACCATCACCGAAGTGGTGGTTGAGACTGCAGCTGTATGGAAATACCTCTGCTGCTCATCTGTCCTCTCTTTGCTCCCACAGTATTTTCTGCATTGTCTCAAATGCAGGTTGTTTAAGACCAAGCTGTCCTTTTTCCTTCACGCACTGCATTCTTGGCTGATTTGATGTATGAAACCTGTATGATGATGTGATCCCAGCTTCAAAGATTTTAAACTTCTCAGAAATCCTAATCTTATTCATGTTTTGTAAACTCTGCTAACTGCTCTGTATTGCATTCTCCCAAAGGAAAATCCTCCTTTTAAAATTACTTTTTTCCCATTCCCTTTGTGTTTACTACTAAACTTATGTTTAGCTCCCTAAATCCCAAAAGTTACCTTGGTAAAATCTCAGTGCATATGCTTAAAGTGCTCTACTTGCTGATTGATCAGTGATCTCATCAGCTGCTTCTTCTGCTGGACTTGGACTTGCAGTCCTCAGCTTCAATTTCCCAAAGAACTTCTCTCCATCTGTTTTCCTCTCCTTTTCCTCTTACTCTTCATGCTCTTCCAGATTCTTTTCCCCTTCAGCCACTATCTCCCTGGCGTTTGTTGATGTTAGTGAAAACAAGCAGCACTGCATTTGAGGGGAAGTGAGGTAAAATAAATTGTTCTTGCCCACTCAGACAGCAGCAAAACAAGCTGGCGTACAAGCCAAACGATTTGGCATGGGTGAGGAGGTGGAATGCTCTGGGCAGAAAGCAGGAGCAGGGCTAGCACTTTCCTGTCCTGAGAGGAGAGTCTGTTTCACTAGTGGCTGCTCTGCTTCTGGAGACTTATGCTCTTCTGCCTGCAAGGCACTGGGTCCTATTTGGGCTGAATCAATTGGCTGCACACACTTGTGAGAGTCTGGAAACAACCTTGTGGGAGTGGGACCAAACAGCTCCATGTTGAAATGGAAAATCTTTATTAAGGAAAACAAGCTTTTGGGAGTTGTAAAATTTAAATTGATAAATGAGAAGATAATTTCTTAAGCCATATGTAAGAGCTAAGCCCGTATGACATCAGACCGGAAGTCCACCTACCCTATGGTCTGGCTTCAGATAGTGGCTGAGAATAGATGCGTGTTCAAAAGTAAAGTGGTGAGGTACTGCTGTGTCCCGCCAACTGTGTTCAGCATAGGACTTTCTGAGCTAGAGCTGTTTTGGGGGTAGGCCGTTCTGCTTAATGGTTTTTGAAGGACTTTTGCATTTATGTAGATGTTAGTTCTTTGAATCCTTGTAAACTGAAAATATCAACATGTCAGGGCAGTGGTCCCAAAGCCTGGTGGCACATTGTGTGAAGGTACCTTTTAGTTTCTATTGATCCTGGCATCTGGTCATTTCCAGTGTCACAACTTTATTTTTGTATTATGAGAGCGCGAAGAGTCAGTCCTTGATTTTCTTTTCCTTAAGAGTCAGGATTTCCTTAACAGTCAGCTCTCTTACAGTCTAATTACTTTTCTTGTTGCAGCCTTGGATTGTCCTTGCCATCCATCTTTGGTTTATTTTTAGCTTACTAACATCTTTGCAGACCTGAGTTAGTTATCATTTAATAGCCTCACCCTCAGATTAGCATATTGGTTTTTGTGTTTGTTCAATCCTTTTTACCAGAAACATTTTTGAAACAGATTTTTCTTAACATTTCCTCCTTATTTTATTTTACAGTTACAGGTATTTTTTCTTGGCCTAGCATGTGATTTATCCTCATTAATTTTTCATTCTTGTACTGGGCCTGGCTGGGATGGAGTTAATTTTCTTCATAGCAGCTCATATGGTACTGTTTTAGATTTTTAACCAAAACAGGGCAGATAACACGCTAATGTTTTAGCTGTTGTTGAACAGTGCTTGCACAGGGTCAAGGGTTTTTCTGTTTTTCACTCTGTCTGCCTCTAGTGAATAGATTGGTGGGTGCACAAGACGTTGGGAGGGCACACAACCAGGCCGGTGACCCGAACTAACCAAAGAGCTATTCCATGCCATATACCATAAAGCTCAGCAGTAAGAAGAAAGAGAAGGGGATTTGAAGGGGCTAGCCATCTTTTGCTCAGGAACTGGCTGGGCATTGGTCTACCTGTTGGAGGTGGTGAGCACATGCCTTTGCATCACTTGTTTAGTTGTGTTTTCTTTCTTCTTCCACTTCTTCACTTATTAAACAATTTTTACCTTGACCCACAAGTTTTCTTGCTTTTACTCTTCCCTTTCCTCCTACCCTGTCCCATGAGCGAGCATCTGTGTGGTGCTTAGCTGCCTACCAGAGTTAAACCACAACAACTCTATAGACATTTTCTTGTTTAATAAAATGTGTTTGGTTCCACCTTTTTAGGGAACAGAGTATGTCTATGTTCTGACTCTACAGATACAAGCTTAAAAAGGGGTTATGGGTTGGACTTGCAAGTGCTTCACTGACACTTTAATTAAAACAGAATAAAAAGAACATACTTTTTAACTATAAAGATTAAAAAAAGGTGAAAAATTATTTGCCACATCTGCTGTAACATATGGTGATGGCCAAAAGCCTCTAACCACAACCAGTTATTAACATTGGAGTTTTTAATGTTAATTCCTTGATTTTTAGTAAGCTATGATATTACTCAGATACAGCTTTGCAATATTACATGTCTGTAGTTCACTGGAGATCATACTGCATCACCTCAGCATTCTTCCTAGCAGCTTTGGCACACACTGAAACACAGGAGGTTCCTGCCGAACATCAGGAAACACTTTTTCCCTGTGAGGGTGTGTTTTGGGTTTGCATGGCAAGGTTTTGGTATTAGGGGGTGCTACAGGGGTGGCTTCTGTGAGAAGCTGCCAGAAGCTTCCCCTATGTCTGACAGAGCCAATGCCAGATGGCTCCAAGTCAGACCTGCTGCTGGCCAAGGCTGAGCCCATCAGCGACGGCGGTAGCACCTCTGGAAGAACAGATTTAAGAAGGGGAAAAAAATCTGCAACAGAAACTGCAGCTGGAGGGAGGAGTGAGAATATGTGAGCAAAACAGCTCTGCAGACCCCAAGGTCAGTGAAGAAGGAGAGGGAGGAGGTGCTCCAGTTGCTGGAGCAGAGATTCCCCTGCAGCCCCTGGGGAAGACCATGGTGAGACAGGCTGTCCCTCTGCACCCCATGGAGGTCCATGGTGGAGCAGATATCCACCTGCAGCCCGTGGAGGACCCCACGCCGGAGCAGGTGGATGCCCGAAGGAGGCTGTGGATCCGTAGGAAGCCCGTGCTGGAGCAGGCTTCTGGCAGGACCTGTGGCCCTGTGGAGAGAGGAGCTCAAGCTGGAGCAGGTTTTTTGGCAGGACTTGTGACACTGTGGGGGACCTACACTGGAGCAGTCTGCGCCTGAAGGACTGCAGCCTGTGGAAGGGACCCACGCTGGAGCAGTTCGTGAAGGACTGCAGCCTGTGGGAAGGACCCACGTTGGAGCAGGGGAAGAGTGTGATGAGTCCTGCCCCAGCAGAGGATGAAGTGGCAGAGACAATGTGTGATGAACTGACCCCAACCTCCATTCCCCATCCCCCAGTGCCGCTGCAGGGGAGGAGTTGGAGAAAATCAGGAGTGGAGTTGAGCTGGGAGGTGGGATGAAGGTATTTTTTAGATTCACTTTTACTTCTCATTATCCTACTCTGACTTTTGATTGGCAATAAATTTCCCCAAGTCACATCTGTTTCGCCTGTGACGGTAATTGTTGAGGGATCTCCCTGTCCTTATCTCAACTCATGAGCCTTTTGTTATGTTTTTCTCCCCCTGTATAGCTGAGGAGGGGTTACCATGACAGGTTGTTTAGATGAAGGATAGTGATAGGAGGGGGACATGATTCTGTAGATACTTGTTTATTAAAATATTCTGAAGTAAGGTTACTATGACTGCTAATTGGAGGAAATATGTTAAGGAGCCAGGGTGTGTCTAGGTGTTAAGTTTAGTGCATGTGCAGACAAATCTGTTTTATATGGGTGGAAGTACTGAAATAATTCTGGGAAAGTTTTGAGAGAAGTAAGAGGAAAATTGGTGAGGAGATGTCTCTGTAACGGTAATTGTACTCATGTAACAGTGTAAAAGGGAATAATTTTCTGACACCAGTGAGAAATTGACTTTAAAATGGGGCTATTTGTAATGGGGAAGTATTTTTGCAATAATAGTTTTGGGTGACATATTAATGGTTTTGATTTAGAATTAAATTTAGCCTAGAATCCCGTTACCTCTGTGATGCTTACACAACAGGAGTATAACTGATCTGAAAAAGCTCATCAGAAGCTATCAGGACCACACTTTTCAGTAACTGTAGGAGTGTAAGCATCACATCTGATACTGAAAAATGCAAGTGTAAAATTTACTTCATTACTATTCTATCTCACACCTGAGTGGACCAAGTGATCTGCTCTTAATATATATGTATATAGCGGATATATATCTGCACATAGAGTATGTGAACCTCTTGGGGGAAAGTCAAAAGCATTTTTAAAACAAATTATTTTGAGCTCTCAGTCATGCTTTCAGGCAGAGTGATTTTTTATGGCTGAGACTGTCCAGCTGCTCATACTGTCTTTCTGAGGTTGCTGTTGTCTGTAAGAGGTCTGGCTCAGCTGGACATCAATTGGGCTTCTCAGCCACATCCTTTGCATTGTTACACAGTGATGCAGCCAGAAGCTGGGAATGGTTCATACATACTTGGTGGCAATGGCTGTGAGCTGCAATGGCTTAGGAAGAGGTATGTATTCTGGAGGTAATTGGAGGGGTTGGCTAGGGGGAAGAACTGCTTCAGCTGCACTAACTCTTCCTGGAAGTGTGAGTCAGCACCATTGGCCATGCCTCCTGCCCTCCTTTCACAGTTCGGGAAGGATACAGCTGCAGGTTTTGTTACAAGAAGAAACGTTTTTGTATTTCATTTTGAATTCCTAATGGAGAGGAGACAAGGTTGTTTTCACAACAGCTGAGCTAAACCCCTGCAATCATATGCTATAATTCACTTTACCTGGTTTATCCAGTGATAAATAAAAACTTCAATGCAAGAGTTATTACATGCCAAGTTTTCTGAACACTAAACCACATCTTTTTTCTGGTTAAGATGGTGATATTGACATCCACACAACCTTGCTTTTTCAACCGTGCATCTATTTAAAACTATTTCCTCATCTGAAATGTGGAAAACAGTGTGATATCATGGAAGTATGGAGTCAGTATGACTTAACAGGATTTAAAAAATGAGAAGCTGGAAGAATATTTGGATAACTTTTTGCAACTAAATCAGTGACCTGTGATCAGAGCATTCTGCTGGAAACTTCTCCCTCAAGCCGTATTGCCTGTTGGCCCATAAAACCACATCTCTGTTTGCTGAAGGATTACATGCTCTCGCGCTCTCTGTCTCTGTATTTTTATATAAAAATTAAAAGCATGAAAATAGTATTCATGCATAAAATGTTTTATGCTGACTGTGTTTTCCCTAAAGGATAACTGTATTTGGGAAACAACACACAACAGTTGTATTTAGTTTATACACTTCTAATTATTATACACTTATGAGTTGACCATGTCTCTGATAAATGCTGAAAATGTTCTTCAAAAAGTTATGGTGGACTGAGTCTGATGTTGAACAGGGATTAGGCACAAGTGTCTCCAGAATACAGACCTGAAATACTGTGTCCCTCAGTATGACAAGTGTCAGGTTGGAAGCTGCCAAAAAAAATACCTACACATCAGTAAAACAGAAAAGCCCTTGTATTTTGTTAAGGATTTTATCTTTGTATCGGTATTAAACATCTAGACCATATGTGTAACTCAAAAAAGAAAATGTGGAATTTAAAAGGCAGATGGTGGTTTTGTTCTGTATCTTGTGGAAATAATTCTGCTTTTAGAACTTGATTGGCGGTTTTGTTAGTGACAAATGAAGCAGAATTGAATATACTAGCTAACTCACTAGTTCATATAGCAACAGAAGAAATAACAATCAGAAAAAAACCTTTTCTTTAACAGTACAGTTAAGCTGTTGTTACCTGAGGAGGCAGAAGGAGAAGGTGCACAGAGTTGAAAGGTGCAGTTATAGCACTGTGGGTTTTCTAACTCTAACCATGCTTCAGCTGTTTTGCCTCCAAATTCCAAGCAAGTTGTAGTGCTGCAGCTCTTCCAAACGGTTTTTATTGTGTGAAATGACTAGGAAGATAGATACAGTACGCAAAAGCTTTCTGTCTAATGCTCGATCTGCTGATCACTACTGCACTTGAAAGGGAGGGAGAGATAGTTAACTTGAAGATAGATTTCTGAGGTAGACCACTTTGGTTATCTTCTTTTGTTTTGACTCTTGATAAATACTGAGGAGTGAATCCTGAGTAGAGAAAACATCTAGGTTGCAGTCAGAAGGCAAATGTTCTTCTGGGAGAGTTTTCTCAGCAATAGAATGCCAATGGATATAAGGAATGTATGTCATTTAAAAAAAAAAAAAGCTTTTAAAATCTTGTAGATTTGTAAAATATAACAGCTAAATTAATTCACTGGAAAATGCTGTGTTCTGAAGAAAGCGAGAGTTTAAAACTCAAATATATTTCTCTCTGTATATGGGCTCAGGCTGTCAAACAAGTTCACTGAAATAATCGTATAAGAGATTAGGTATGTACAAAACCTAATTTAATGAAGAATATGAAAACCTGAAAAAAATTTGTCTTGTCAATCTAATTGGTTTTTTCTCTGTGACACAAAAATGTCCTTGTACTTACAAAACATACCTGCAACATAAATCTTACTAAAATGTTTGTATTGAAAGGGTAGGTGTCTGCTAGCATGTCCGAATAATTTATTTGACAGTGCCAAAACCAATTAGAAGTTGAATAAATGTTTTGCTGAGGTTGTTTCATTTAGGTGTTACAGCTGTAGGATACCTTGCTCTCACAAGGCTTGTGGAAGCCCACTGAAGTCATGCAAGAGATCTGCCTTGGGCCATCTCCAGGCGTTCACCCTAAGGTGGGATGCAAGTCCTTGAGCTAAAACAGTGCATTTGGCTTTATCTGCCGTCTGGACAGCTGCTAATGCCTGGGTGTTGCATCCAGTGTGTGTACTCCATGAGACACTAGACAGATGACTGCTCTTCTGGAGGGTGAGGTAATTCGGCTGCTTTGCGCAAGTTAGCGAGGGACTGCTCTGTCAGCACAGCTGTGGGGTGGTAATGTGGGGCAGTGTCTCTGGATCCGGCAGAGGACATCCCCTCCGTCTTCTGGGAAGCGTGTTTGGGAGGTGCAGAACCTGCCTGACGCAGCATGCTTCAAATTAGCATTGTAGGTGAATGTTTCAAAATGGGTCTGGCAAAACCAGTGTTGGTGAGTTACCATATCAAACTTGTCACAGAGGCAGTTAATTGCTAGGTGGGGTTATACAGCCTGTGTTATGCAGGAGGTCAGATTAGATCATCACTGTTTCTTCTGGTTTTAAATTCTGTGACTGTAATGCAACCAGTTGTTCCATGCGATCACTGTCCATACTTGTTTATCACCGACACACCCAAATCGGCTTGCATCCCTATGTGGCTCACACTGTAATAGAGCTGCCAGTTTTCCAGGGCATGAAGAGCTCTCCCATAGGTCAATGTGGTAAGCAGAGTGGAACTTTAAAAATTATATACTTGCGTGACATGGAGTTAATTCAGGGGGAGAGAGGGGAATTAAAAATTATGAAATTTTGAATTAGAAATTCAGGTATTCTTGGCTAACTTCAGCTAAATCAATAGAACCTGTTTTAAACTGAGGCAGCACTTCACTCAGGTTTAGAAACAGGAATAATGAAACACACAATGCAGAATTGTGTGTTATGCGGAGTTATGTTATTATTCTGTATGTTATTATTATATATTATGTGTATTATATAACATGTTATTATATATTATTATGTTCTTAGTGCAGAATTATGGACAAAGTAGATGGGTCAGCTTGCAGTAAACTGGTGTTGCTTGACAGCCTTCAAATGAACATTTAGTCTGTTTCCAACATTGGGATTTCAAAGTACAGGTCAGGATTGGCCAAAAGATTGGTTCAGCTGGATGTATTTGGTATTCTCAAAAAGAATGCCTTTTTGCAGTTCAGGTATGTGTAAGCAGCCCTTCACTTGTTCTGGTAAATCTTCAACTCTCCCTTTATTTTCACAAGTGCTGGTTATAGGTATGAATTTACCTTTGCGTGCAATCTTAGGAGAAATCTGAAGGCCTGAGTAGCAAAAGTTTAACCCTCTTTGCATGAGAACTACTGAGAGATAAAAGGCTAGGTTTTGAGACAGAGTTTGTATGCATGAAATATGTAAAAGCTGTTACATAACTGTACATATATAAAAATACAAAAGAAGAAACTAATTGTTGAAAAAGTTAGGGGGGGTTGGTTGTTTTTGTTCACTTGCATAAATACAAGTAAATTTTTATTTCTGCAGATTGAAATCTGTTTGTCATATTGAACTGGTTAATGTTAACTGCAGTGCTGTCGGTCGTGTTTGTGAGATATAAAGCCCTCCTCTCCCTGAGTTCATTGCTTCCCAGAAATAATTGTTTTGCCAGGCACACTGCTTTCTGAAGAAGGGAAGGGAGGACATGATTGTCAAAGAAGGACAAGACTGGGATGCATGTCAGACCACTGCTCCCATTTTAATAATGTTTCAGTCAGCACCACTCTATGCACTTACTGCCCTGACCCAATTTATCTGTCTGTTAGAACTATTTGGAGCGATTCAAATGGTAGAGTTGCTATGGGTAGAGAGATTGTCATGTAATATTAATTAGTTTGCTGGTAACTGTAGATTTCCCTCCTTTCTTTGCAGGGTCTGGGATAGGATGATGAGTCTGTTTTCCTCAGTCAGACAAATACTGCATTTGAAATTATACATAAATTTTACTCAACAAAGCTCATTAAAAAATTACTGAGAAGGCTTATTTTTAATGGAAAAATGAATAAATACTGCACTTAGTATTATCTTTTATATGTTCCAAACATTTTTTAAATGTCTTTCTGACAGATGGTCTGCATAGCTCTTCTCTGGAATCAGCTATGCCCATTAAAAGAGAGAACATAAATAGGTCAGATGAAGCTGCTAACTGTTCTAATGTAATTCAGGAGCACTGGGCATAACACTGGCTTTTCGTACAACAGTACATCTTTCTGATTATTGTCTGAGGAATATGTTGCAACCTATCCAAAGGAAATTTATTTATAGAGCTGTTGCTTTTATTGTATTTTTCTCTGACACCCCTTGCTGGTTTTGTTTATATGGTTTGGCCGGGTACTTGGTGTGGTTTGGCTGGATATTGATTTAGTTTCCCTGAAACAAAAATACAGATTTAAAAAGTAAGGATTAAAATATCTTTTTAAAATCCAGTTTACTTTTAGAAGAACAGGAAGGAGGTTTAAAGGCTGAAAGTGAAAAAGAAGATATGCTAGAGAGGCTGTTTTTGAGCTTACCATTTCTGCAAGGTGCCCGCGGATTACTCTCGTATTACTAGTTCACTTATTTGTTAGCTGTAAACAGATATATTTTGGGTAAGTGAGGAGGTGGTTATAGGTACTTACAGCTTTTAGGGTTATCATTACTGGTTGGCGGGATGCCTGTCTGTGTCTCATGTCAAATATTTTCCAAATATGAGTGCTTCAGAGGCTGGTCTGCCATAACCCACACACTTGTGCGCTCATTGGCTTTGGCCATTTCATTGTACTATAAATGTGAAGTTTTTGCCATTTTCCTTCAGAAGTTCCTTTTGATAGTATGAGAATTGGTTGTTCCTGGTGGCATAAACCATTGTCAGAAGCACCTACTGCTGGTCTGATTCTTTCAAAACAGCTTTATTAAAGGGCTGTGATGATGTCAACGTGCTGGTCAGAGAACCTTGTGTCTTTGAGGATACATTTAAATGAGGATATCGGAGCATTTTTCACTTTAGTTACTAAGAGGCAGTTTAAGCAAATTTATCCAGCTGATTTCAGTTGGGTTTTTTATTATTTATTTATAGCACAAAGGGGAAAAAAAAAATGGAAGGGAGCTTTTGAGCACACAAATGTCTGAAGCAAATAAATCCTTAGAAGTTGCACATCATGTATACCACCTTTTAAAATACCACAGTTTGACGGTGAATCCAGAACAGCTCCTCAGGGTTGCAGGGACATGCTGGTATCAGTTACAATGAAGGGAATTGGAAGCATAAGTTGGCATGCATCACAAATGCACTGCTCAATGGTGGTATGGCAGTTGGCGCAGGGGCAGAGTCTGAAACAGCTTTGGAACAGAGCAATTACAGACAAATTACGAAGAATAGACTGGAGATACCTGTGCACTTAATACCGGCATAGTAGAGCAGCAGGACTATGTGCATAACATGGGCTGTTTTTTATTTTTAAGTCATGTAATGGTAAAAGCTTGCAAGGCAAGACTGTTGTAGAATGTCTATGGAGAAAATGACTCGGAGGGATAAACCTAGAATGACTACCAGTGCCATTCACCTGGTAGGTGAGGTTGGGAGCTCTGAAAACAGTCTGTCCAAGGAAGCTCCATGTTACTCAAGACAGCTAGCAGCCATTATTTATTGCCAAATAATTCGGTTTTGTTTAAATATGTTTCTAATCTTGAAGTAATGAACAAAATTTTATTTTCTTTAGGATGTTCAAATTTCCAAATTACTGCTTATAAAAAGGAGCATGTATCTATACAAAAGTATTAACATATTCCAGTGTTTAACTTCGTATATGCAAGTGTATGTATTGAGGGAATTCAGTTTTCAGTAAAATAGCTCAAAACTGGAATTTGTCATTCATAATCAAACCAAACTTGTGATGAAATTTATCATCCAGTCACGTAGTGCCAATTCAGATTTTTTTTGTGATGATTTGTGCAAGAGATGGGCATTCTCTTGCAAGTTATCGACTCTTTTAGAGTGGCTTCCTTCCATAAGAAAGCACTTTGTGATGTTTTTGTACTAAACCATAAGGAAAGAGACAAAAATACTAGTCAGACC
This sequence comes from Pandion haliaetus, assembly GCA_013401275.1. Taxonomy (NCBI): domain Eukaryota; kingdom Metazoa; phylum Chordata; class Aves; order Accipitriformes; family Pandionidae; genus Pandion; species Pandion haliaetus. The sequence continues at coordinate 17,310 of VYZV01025765.1, forward strand.
ACTAGTTAGTTGCCTTTCTAGAAGAGGCTTGCAAGCAGCAGTGACAAGTAATATGTGCATTTTCAAATGCAAAGGATCATATGTGGATAGCAATATGACAGTCTACATTGCAATGTACTGAAGTTGGCTGTGGTGTTAGGAGATCTGCAACCCAGAACGTTATTTGGAAGGCATTTTAGCATGGTGACATTTGTAAGCTGAGTGTTGACAATGATATATGTTCATTTTATTCATCTTCTGCTGAGCTTTAGGATCATCTTGTATATGTCATGTTTTCATGGTTTCTTATTTTTTCATTAATGATGATGACAATTATATATTTAGGTTTAAGAACTCAAATACTTGACAGAAAAGGAGAGTATCTTCCTGTGTGCTTTTACACTTCTTATAGTACTTTCTGGATGCCCCTTGAATGGAAAAATTGTGTGTTTTAATTTAGCTTATAAAATAATGTGGTACTGTTTTGTCAAAGTGGTATTTAGCACTACAAAAACAGATTAATATGCAAGTCTTTAGAGTAAAATACTAAGTTTCCCTTTCTCCTCTGTTTCTGATCTGTGATTTCTAATCTTATGTTGAACTGTAGTGCATTTTGTCCTCCGTTGTTGTACATGCATGTTTATTATTGTAGGTTTGTTACTTGGAAATTTACTACAAATGTGAGCACCTGAAAATAAATCAGCTGCTAAGCTGGAAACGTGATATGCAAGGGGAACACTCTCCAGCCTTCAGATAAGGTCTGCAAAGTACCACTGAGACGTGAAGTAATCTGTGGTTTGGGTCATCCTAAGAGCTCTTATTGATACAAGATGAGTCTCGATGGAGAAGTCCTGCTGTCACATGTTCATCATATACCGATTGAGAGCAGGGGGATCGACTCAGGGAGAAGGTTGAAGCTGAGATGCTTTCCTATGCTGCAGAGACTGAGGGTGGGAAAGGAGCTAATGCTTCATTAAGCTGCACATTAAAAAATTGCAGAGTTTGTTAGACGTAAGGTGCTCTGTTCACTGCTAATGGGACAAGTAAGCAGTTTATTAAGGTAAGGGCATTGTTCTTCAGAAGCAGATGTCAGAAGCTTTGTTTACTGTGTATGTGGGCTTTTTTAAAGTGCAGTTTGCTGCTTTGCTATTGGAAAAAAAACTGGCTGCTCTGTAACATAGTATTGTCAGAGAAACAACTGGAATGCAGAAATGCCTTTGAACTCAGGATGGATTTGTTTTCACTTCCCAGGCAGTCAGCATCAATGTTTTTAACAAAAGGGAGGAGGCTGATTACCACAAGGTTTCCTGTTCATGTGGATAAGGAGCTTTCATAAAGAAACAGGAAAACAGAAATTCTCACAAATAATCAGTATTCTGCTGCATTTTGTGACATTCTCTACAAATTGTAAATGAAGCAGAAGTAAGTATCCGCAGAATACCGGAAGGTACTGAGGGAAAAGAACAGTCAAAACCACAGAATTACGCAAAGTGCCTCTCCAGTATTGGGATTGACGGGCTTGCAGGTCCTTGGTGAGAGATGTGCTGATGGGTGTTCATGCTGGTCCATACTGGGGATACGGGATAGCCAGAGGTTTGTAGTTGAAGGAGGAGGCAGAGGGCGAGGTGTTTTTCCTCCTGTTTGAAGAAGGCAGCTCTACTGCTGTTCGGAGAGCACGGCGCTTACTCAGGGTGTACTTGAAGGAGTAGTTGCTGCTGGACCGGCCACTCCTCTCTTGCAGGGCATTTCTCTCTTGCCCCTTCCTCTCCCAAGTATGTATACACATACTCGTCTCCCAAGTACGTATATACACATAGGTGCATATGCACATCATGCTTCCCGGAGGAAGCACGCAGCTGCTGAAACAACAACTAGCTGTGCATAGGCTTTTGTCTGGAGAGGAATTGGGGGGGG
>VYZV01025765.1:19619-37978 GCA_013401275.1 Pandion haliaetus
GGGGGGGGAGACCCGGAGGTTTCCTCCTTGTGTTTCTGCAGGCAGCGGTGTGCTGCGACACCGGCCGTGTGTTTTCCCTGTGGTGCTGAGGATGAGAGACCCAGGTAAGGCAGCAAGAGAGAAGACGGGTGGTGGTGGCTGGGTGCGGGTTTTAGCCGCCCCCCCTCCCCTTTTCTGCAACGAAAACTTATTTTCCCCCGGGTTTATAACGGGACAAATAACTTGGGGGACCTCAGGCCGGTGCCAGCCTGCGTGAACAAAACTTCTTTGTAATCTTAAGTCTTGACAGAAAAGCGTTGGGCTTTGGAGGGTAAGTGTTCCCATCCTGCGTGTTTAACCTCTGCGTGATCTTAACTGGGAGGAGCAGCAACTTGAAACATGATTCTGATTTTTTTTTTTTTTTCTGCGCTGTAAATATGTTTATATGAACACGGGAGTGAGCAATTAGCTCACTGAGTACCGCAGAAAGGAATGGGAGCAGTCTTATAAACTCCCTGCCTCAGTGCCGCGCTGAGATTGCCATCCTGTACCTCAGAGGTAGATGTAGGTTATATGTAGAGGAAATGCTGGTGGTGCTAGGTGGCAGTTAAACCACCTGGATATAAGATATCAGGCACGTGAAATACGGGGAATGGGAGCTCCAGCAAAAGAATGGAAGGAGGTCACATATTGGACCTACAGGTGAGATGAGTTACGTGACTGCGCTGACCATTGAAACTTTAAAAACGAGAAAGAATTTTGACTCATTAGGAAGCTTAAATCAGTGAAGGATCTAGAGAGTTACAGGGAAGCTTTGTGTTTTAAAAAATAAACCAAACAAAACCTCATGTCATAGTAAATGTATTCTTTCCTTTGACCTGAAAGCTTCTCCACAGCTTTTAATCGCCTTCATCCCCACGACTAATACAAGAGAAAAAATGAACAAGCTTATTTTATATAAAATGTTCAGAAAATTTTTGCAGCGGTTATGTAGTGGAAATAAATACAGCATCGAACTCCTTAACTAAAAATGTCTTTTTTCTAAAGTAATTATTTAACAAATTCTGCCTGCACTTGTGTTAAAGTACTGATTGCAGTGGATATGGTGTTGACAATGTTTTAAAATGGCTTTTTATCAAATTCTACCTGAGTATGAAGAATTTATACCATTATATTGATCGACATTGTACCTGCATTGCTAGCTGGAAACATGGCAGAGGTCAACTGCAAGAATAGACCTGTTTTCAGTTATCAGGCATTTTAATTCACATCAGTACATTTATTGTAATGCCAAATACAGTTTGGTTGTAAATGCTGTTTTGATGTGAACCTACCTGGCTGTACAGAAGAGCTAGAGGCAAACAAAAAATACGAGATAATACTTAATTACAATAATCATTAGCATTTAGACCACACATCTGAATACACTGTATTTGAGGGAAATTTAATTTCTGCACATTCTTATCCAGAGCATAAACTCTTTTGGACCAGACTACGTAGGTATTTTCTTGTGTGTGGCAGGGCCTACGCAAAATGGTCTGTTGCAACAGATAACGGTAATAAAGTTTTCTGATAAAAACCATATAATTCATTTTTCAATAAGCACTTCCCTTTAATCTCAATCATTGTATAACAGCTATTGTTACAGCCTTAACCTGCTTCCACATCTTTGCATACATTACATTCTTTTACTAGAAAACAAAGCAAACCTCACCAGTCAGCTCTTGTGCATGCTAGTACAGGTAAGCCCCAGCAGCCTTGTATTTGCTTTATTTCCATCTTATGAGAAAGGGCACAAAGGGCAATGGTGAAGATTCCTGGAACCCTCTCAAATTTAGTGCTGTTGTGACAGCCACAGAGCCCATGAGAACTGGAGCAGGTGTAAGAGGGGGAGGAATTGTACGTGATCTGCTCAAACAGGAAAAGTTCTTGCTACCAAGTCCACAATAAAGAAGGTAGAAAAGGGCAGTCCATTTCACTCTTTCCTCCTGTCTGTGTGTTAGGAGTAATGAACTTGCCTGTGCTACATCCAGGATTGCTACTAAACCTCAGTTTTCACTTTGAGTTGGCCAGTGCTGCTGAAGAATGCTGCAAGCACTACCTCTGCTTTGTTAAATAGTTGTTACTTGCTTTGGGAGGCTGAGACAAGGTAGAAAGGATTTGTAGTACAGGATCCTCTTCTCCATTTACTTCCCTGTGGCTTAGCTACTTTCCTGTTGTTGAGGAAGTTGGGAGGGAGCTGTGTTCTAAAACATGCTCTTGGGAAATGCAAAGAATCTTTCTTTTCCAAAGATATCTATGCTTTAAAAAAAAAAAAAATTTCCAGCCTGGTTCTCAAGTTTGAAGGCTTTTTAGCAGTTAAAATAAGAGAAAGATCTACAGCAGCCTTCCCTTTTGCTGTACACTTCTTTGGCATAGTCCAAGTATTGCAAACAATTCTTGCTTTGTTTTATGCCTAGCTTACTGTTTGATTGGCATAGGCTTTTTGAAGTGTCTGACCTTGTTTGCTTGTTTTCTTTTTTCCGCTTCCTTTTGGAGGTGCTTGGGCTGGTTTACGTTAGAGTAGCACTGTATCCGTCCTGTGTGAATCAGTATACACCAAAACTTCACATGTAGAGAAGAAGCCACCACCTGTCTGTCTTTTTGCTATGTTCCTTTTCCTCCTGTTAGAGGGTCTTTCCAAACTTTAAGAACGGGAGGTGTGATGAATACAGTGGCCTTTGCCACTCTGGACTTAAAGAAGTCACATTCACCACTTATTATTGCGACAGAAGTTCAAACACATTACTCATTTCCTTCATTGCTATCACAAGGGCAGCTGTTGCATAGACAGAACCCTGGTGGTTTTATTTTTACCAGTACATTGTCTGATCTTGCTCAGTGTTAGAAGATGATGTGGCACAGATTACCTCAGCCCAAATATAGTAGGGAATAAGGACTAGTTTTAATCTTCCATGCAGAGTATTTCATTAACTACATAAATTTTATTGTCCTTGTTTTCCTCTGAAATACATGATTGTAATCAGTGGTAAAGACAACACCTCAGATAGGTTGCTTTTCTGATCCAGTGTGGTAAATCCTCTATTTCCAGCCAAAATACACACGTTATTGTTGCTGTTAGAGACCTCCCTTCCCATCCCTTTGTCACTGTGTAACATTATAGCAGAGTGAACAATGAGAGCTAGTGTGTGCATTCTAAATGTTCAGCCATGTCCACAGGCCTTCCTCTTGTGCATTCTTCCTCTTCCTTGTCTGAACTCATCACGTGTTTTACAGCTGTCACAGGGACACTGGTCCATGCCTGGAGAGGCAGGCGTGCATGTCTTGACGCTTGCTCACATGCTCTGCCTGTCTTTTATTAACATCCCCAACCCAGTTGTTCATACTGTCTTGTCACTCAGAGAAGGGGATAAATTTCACCTTCCTATGGCCAGGATGCTCTGGGAAGCATAAGCATAGAGGCCGAGAGCGAGAGATCACAGCCCACTAGCAGACTTGCTTATTTCTCGTTAGGGTTGCCATTCTGATTTTCAGAATTTTGGCACATCATATTTATTTTTACACCATTAATTTTCAGATTTAAATTTTGGGAAAACTGTCACAGTCCTGCTTACCTGACAGCTTTTTTTCCTCCTCTAGGGGATGGCTTCAGTAATTTAAAAAACAGGCAAAAGTGAGCCTTTCCCCATGAAACTTTTATAAACACCTGAATAAAACACCTGTGTGAAGACAGGGTCAAAAATTCTCCACAGAAACGGTGGAGATGCTTTGAGAGGTGGTACAGGCTAGGATGTGAAGACAACAGCATTTTTCCATGGCATTTTAGGTACCCTGGGGGGAATTACGGGAACAGTCAAGGTGACCAAAGCACAAAGCAGGTCTTTTAACGGTAGAGAAAGTCACTGGAAATTACAAGCTTCAGTAAGAATCTCAGTGTGAAGCAAGCAGAGTTAGCCCTTCTGTCTTGCTGATGAGTGTTGCCGAAAGGATGGTGCTAGCTTTCCCAGTTCAGGGGAGATGGACGTCAGGCAGAGATCATTGGTACATTCCTTATCAGTGGCGTGGACAGAAGGCACTGCACATTGAGGAGACGGTGATGACAAGGGACTTGGCTTAAGCTATGGTCCATTGATTTTCCTAGTGACTTGTGAAGGATGGTCATGAGGACTGAGAAAAAAGGTGTTTCCTTGAAGTAGCTCATCTGAGAGAGTCTTGTTCTGTTCTGGAGGAGCCTTTCAGAAAGAGAAAGGGATGCCATGGTCTGACAGTGGAGGCAGCATTTGCCTCCTTGATCTTTACGCTGGGACTTGTTCCCCTGTTGCAGTCTAGTTCCATGCTCTTGACTAAGAACCAACGTTTATGGTCATAGAATCTCCTGGGCTTGCTTCCTAAGCAGAGTTTGCTTGGCTTCCTCTATGATTTGACAGTTAGCTTTGCTATCGTTTTTGTCCAGTTTTTATTGCCATTAGAGCTTCTGTAAAAAACAGGTTTAATTGTAAAGAATCTGGAAGAATTTTTATGGCCATGGCTTATTGTCAGTTTTCACTCCAATAGAAGGAACTTTTTGGATGCACTAAAACTCGTTTCAGACAAGTTCTGAAAAACTACAGTGCACGTGACCCCTGTATGCTATACCTGTAAGTCATTTTGTGTTCTGGCCATTATAGAATAAGGAACAGATTGGTATTTGATTATTTTCCAAGTTGCTTTTCTCTGACATAAGTTGTGCGTTAGTCAGACCTGCAGAGGCAAACCTCTTTCTTGCTGAGTTGGATTACAGCCAGCATGAAAGCAGCAAAGTCAGAATCACTCATTTGGAAGTGAACTCCCTCATTTTTTAAAAGCTATTTTTAGGCGACTGTTGAAGTCTCCTCCTCTGGCACAGAGTATTTCTTTCTGTGTTTTGGTGAGTTATATAACATCTCACTTAGATTTTGGAAAGTTCATTTCAGCAGGCTGGATTAATGCATCTTCTCAGTTCTTAAATTTAGGTAGATTTAAAAAAAACATTGCTAGACTTAGTTACTTCCTGCTTCTACTTACTCATTTTCCCTCTTTGTCATTGTTCTTCTTGTAATCGCGTCCTGAAATGAAATTAGTCTTTGGGGTGTATTTGGAAGAAAAGAGGGGATCAAGGACCTGCAAATGATACCGATTCTCCCACCTGGGAACATGCTGGGTTGCTCAGTTCTGTAGAGCACTGTGGTGGTTTGACCCCCTCTGGCAGCCAAGCCCCAGGCCGGTCACTTGCTCGCTGTCCTGCAGCGGCGTGAGGGGAAGAATCAGAAGGGCAGGTGTTCTGAGGATGTCTTTTGTGGCAAGCCAGAAATAACGCCAACCTAAAGCAAGATTAGAAGAATGCCAATCAGAACTATACTAGGCTATCCAGTTAATGGGTTTACATGCTTTCCCCCAGTGTTGCTTGTTTATGACAAGTATGACTCTTCAAAGGAATTCAGGCACAATTCGTCTATTCGTACCAGAGATACATTTTAAGAGAAGCTATTAGCTTATGCACAGGATGTAGTAATACAGTAATAAAGATCTGTTGGTATAAATCTAGTGTGCTGGTAAGTTTTCTTTGTTCTACATGTAAGTTATATTTTTTAAGACTTTTAGAGTAAGAATAATTACATACTTTCATTTCTTCTTGGCCTTTTTTTCCTTTCTTTGTTTTCACATATACTTTTATGTTCTAAAGACAAGAGATTAAGAGGACTAAATGCAAGATTTCTCTCTATTCTGTTCTTAACAGTACTCAGTGTACCTTGTGTATACCTTTGTCTACTATTACTGTGTAGTATTTTAGAACCTTTTCCAACTCTTCAACATGTTATACGTAATGGAAACTCAAAATGTCTCTTGGGAGATGGTTGGAATTGAATAAAATCATATAATCAGAAAAAAATAATGATATAAATCCCTTTCTTATTCTTCCATATCTAAATTCTTGTGGACCAAAATGCATTTTCTCATTGGGTCCATACCCTGGAATTAGCTGCTCATGTTCCTTGCCATTTACCCAGATTATGCATCTCAACCTCATGTGCCTCATGCAAGTACAAATCTGTTGTGATGAAGATGGCGGCTGAGACTAGGTAGAGGGACAGACAAAGCAATCAGGTCAGTGGCTTTATGCTTCTCACTGTTGACTTTTTTTCTGAATTTCCCTCAATACCTCAGTCTGTGCTTGGTGTTCAGTTTCTCAGGACTGAATGGATTATTCCAGATGTCTTCTTAGCTGAGCTGCCGAGGCAAGAGCTGTCATCTTCTTGACTCCCTAACAAGACCCCTTCCATAAAGACATAGTTCTTTCTCCTGCTGCTTCACTTCCTCTCTGTGCCTCCCTCAGGACCCTCCTACCTGTTAACTCACTTTTAGTGTAATATCCCGTCGTCTTATATTATCTGGCCTTCTTCCAGTTCACTTTAATTTCCAAACCATCTCTGTAGGTCTTTTGTATTGTTTCTCAATCTTTGCTGATGTTTCCAGCACCACCCTGTTTACTCTCATTTGCAGATGTCATTAGTTCATTTTTAGTTCCCTGTTATAGGTATTGAAGAAGTTAGGAAAGGTGGGACTCACCAGTTAATACCACTGCACACCTTAGTACCTTGTTTGTTTACTGTATTGTGGCATTGTTTATGTCCAAGTATAAGTTAATGAAATTTGAAATTAAGTGTTCCTGAGATGCTTGAAGTTTCTACTTAAATTGAAGGTATTCTGTGGTTACAACATGTAGGGCTTTTTTGTTTGGGTGCTTGACTGGGTTTTTTTGTTTTGTTTTTTAATAAAGTAGCGGTGGCAGAAGGGAAGTGAAGCCACTTCCTGCGGTAGCCTTACTGCATTTCTATTAAGGGTGCTTGGGAAGAGTTTTTCATTATTACTTGCAATTTTTTTTTTTTTTTTACCTCTTAGCAGCTGGGTGAAGCTGTTTAGCTAACAAGTAAAAGCCATTGTATTTTTAAATCCATTGTGCCTTGTACTCTAGATCCATTATTTTCTATGCCCATTATGGCTATGGATCCAGTGTGGGGCCTGCCAGTACAATAAAGACGAGTGTGTCCAGTGGAGGGCTAGGAAGATCATCAGGGGCTGGAGCACTTGTGGGAGGAGAGGCTGAGGGATCTGGGCTTATTCAGTCTGAAGAAATGATGGCTTCAGGTTGATCTAACAGAAGCCCTCTGGACCTGCAGGGTGGTTATCACGGAGAGGGAGTCAGGCTCTTGCTGAGGTGCACAGTGGGAGGGTGCATAGACAATACGTATAAATTGAAATGAAAGTTAACGGAATATATGGGAAAAAAATTTCCCTGTGAGGACAGTCAAGCAAGGGAACTGGTCGCTCAGGGAGGCTGTGCAGTCTCCATCCATATAGGCTTCCAAGACCCAACTGTACAAAAAGTCCTGAGCAACCTTGACTCTGCTCTGAGCAGGAGATCGGGCTAGAGACCTACCGCCCAACGTGAATCATTCTACAGTTCTGTGCCATTCATCAGCCTTACGCCACTGCTGATCTTTCAGACTGTTCATGTCTCAGGTTTTGCTTCCCTGTTTAAATAACAGTAAATACATTGAATTAGTTTCATTCTAGTTTCATAGGTCTTTTAAAATCCAGGTTGCATTTCCAAACATACCTCTTATGTACACTGACAGGTGTATTTTTATCTACTGATAGGTCCTTTGTAAAGAACTAATTTGGTCATGTTTTAAAATGAGGGTAAGGACTCTGTTTGTCAAAAAGAAAACAGGGCGTTGTGAAACGACCGCAGGGCTTCCATGACATGGGAACAAGTTGGAACTAACATAAGCTGTATCTATTATTTCAATTCCCATCTGAGGTCCTGCTTTCGTAACTATAAATAATGTACAGCCCCTTTTACATACTCTGTTCTGACACTAGTGCTCAGTGTAGCTTCTGTATATCTTTGTTCCTTCTTAGTTTACTTTCTCCTCTGCATTATAGCTGCTGCATTCAAATATTTTAAGGTATAGGATGATGATCTATAAAATCTTTTTTGTTTGTTTCTGGTACAGTGGGGCAGCGTACACTTTTCTTGTTTCTCTGTTCAGCAAAGACAGATTGAAATATCTTGACTTTAATACCTACTACACAGTTTCCAAAAAAGTGTTACCAAATTTTAACATCTACAATGGAAAAAAACCCTCATTTCCATATTCATTGTAGTGCAACAATAAAAGCTTTTCTTTCATTCCCTCCATGGTTTTCCTTCAGACAGATAAAATCACTGGTGCAATTGTGGTTTTATGTGAATGAAATGTCTCTTCTCAATTACTATTTCAAAACAAACTTGCTAATTCCCATTGTCCTAATCTAAAAAATCCATTGTTTGCCACCAAAAACCTGGCAGTGTCACCTCGCTTTTCATTTTTAAAAAAGAGAGTATTGACTTTAGAGTTTTATTAGTTTCTAAGAACTAACCATTTTTATATCAGTACTGTAGTGTATAATTCGTGCACAGTAGAATAGGATAGTAAGCAGTGTTAACACTGTGTTGTGCCTGCCAAAATATATTCATAAAATTAATTGGGGGCCAAGATGGTTGAATGATTAGAGCACTGGTCTGGGAAATGAAACACCTGGCTTCCAGTGCCAGGTCTGCCATTCCCTGTGTAATGTTTGCAAAAGAAAAGCAATCTCATTTATTCTTGTCTATGGAGAGAAATACCATTACCCTCTTTTGTAAAGTGTTTATATGGTACTTCTCACTCAAAGATTTTTAAGTGTTATTAATTTTACTTTCTGACTCAGCTTAGGAAATCCCAGGGATCCTTAACCAGTAGCATGTGGTGTTGGCAGGCTTTGATTCAGAAGAGTTGACCGTAATGAGTCTCCCAGCTCTGTCTTTAAATGTGATACAGGAGTTTCTGGATATAATGCTATTGTTGGTGTTATTTGGAAGGTCAGCCTAAATGACTTGGACTCCAAGAATATGAAATTATCTGGGTTTTTTTATTGTTGTTGTTTTGGGGAGGTGGGGGGGATGTTGTTTGGTTTGTTGTTGGGGTTTTTTTACTGTAACATGTAAACTGTATCAGTTAAATTCCACAATGCTATTTTGGTTTTACCTAGCTGAAAGACTTAAGGGAAGGGCTACTGAGATCTTCTTCTTGAATCTCTGCCCATGTCATAATATTTTTAAATTGTTTGAAAGATCTTAGTGTAGTTCTGTTACACTGGGCATGGAAGAGTCTCCAGTCTTCCCATGGTTTGTGGGGAGTGTGGAGGAGGATGTAATAGTTTTAAGTGGATGATTCAGACTGGTGGGAGAAACAGCTCCATCCCACGTGTAAGGATTAGAAATCATAAAATCAGCTTGGATAAAATCAAGCTACAATATGTAAGGCCTGCTGGGATTTCAGAGGGCTGGGCCATACCCATCTGCGTACATTCTGCCTGTGGCTGAGAAGTTGGTGGAGCAGACGGAGTGGTTGATTCTCAGAGTTTCCATAATTTTTGTTGCAGTTCAGATCTGTCCATTGATAGTCACATAGCTGAGGATGTACAACAAAACCTAATTTTCCCTTGGCTGATAGTCCTGCATTTGTATCTCCTGCAGTATATAGTTCTTGAATATGGGATAATGCTGGAACTGTTAAGTCAGTAACACTGCAAAAATGTGCATGACTTGTGCAGAAAGATGTTTATGTTTAAATGTAATGTTCTTGCCTAGAGCCATCTGGTTTTTACTGTCCTTGAATTCTTTTCCAGATCTCTGTCTTCTTTTCTGATTTTGTAATGTAGTGGAACATTTGCTATTAATTAGAAAAGAATAGCCCTTAATGTCCTTACTCAGGAAAAGCAGCTAACTTAAATCTCAGAAAACTCCAGTATATTAATTTAAAGCAGGGTGGTCTAATTTACACAGCACCATTTACAGACCAAGTCCACACAGTCTGCCATCACAACCTTTGGGAAAAGGGAGGGTGACTACAGGGGAAGCATATGTAAGCCCTACAGCTGAATGTCTCCCTAGGTGCTCGTACACAGCCTGAGAAGGAAGCTATGAGCTGCTGTTGCTGCATCCTTGTACAAAAAGGAAGAGAAGGCAGAAGTGACAATTCCCGGGTGGCTGGTGGGCAGCACTGAATTACACAGCCAGCTGTTTCTACCTGCAAGGAGGGCCATGAAATAGGTGTTACAAACCTTCTGTCACCCCTGGAGAGTTTGGACCACTGTGACTCAGAAGAAGCTCTGCTAGTCACAGTACCTAAGCATTCCTACTCTGTTTTCTAACAGCAGCCCAAACTGGCAATTATTCTTAGCCAAATGTGGAAAAGGGGGAAAGACTGGGGAGATAAGGGCTTCTGTGGTATCCCACATGTTGCACTCTTGTAGGCTTACTCTTGAATCTCATGCTTTTGCCAGGCAGAGGAACTGACCTCAGCAAAAAGTTTTAACCGGGTTAATACGAATTCAGTTTTGACCCACAGCACCTTGAGGACACTCTGTAATGTTCTGCTGGTGCAGGGTGACTGTTCCAGTCTCATAATATGTATATAAATGGAGCCTCAATGGAGGTTTTGAGTGTGTATGAACTGTGCATGATCAGAGCTCAGAGAAGCAGATTGTAAATTTCTGTTTCTCTGCTGTTGAGATTGGACAAATGGGAAATCTCAGTAACAGGATTAAAGAGCACTACAAATTACATTTATAGAAATACTCTAATGGAGGTATTTGAGAAGATAAATCTCAGAATATCATATAGTTGGTGGACACAATCTGAGGAAATATTTCTTCCCTTCCAGCCCTGCAACTCCCTTCCTTCAAGAAATACCTGCACTTAAATTTGACTGGATGTAGATATGTGGTATGTTAGGAACATGAAGAATTGCACTAAAACTGACATATCCTTGACAGCTAAACAACACTGTACATGGAATTATGCTTTTGTGATTACAATTTCTTTGAAGTAGGAAGGGAACACTAGGACTGAGGCTTATTTTATCTCCACTATGGAAGTTTGGCGGAATATGTTTTTTATAAACTTTCTGTGTCCATCCAGGCCTTAGAAATAGTTCTTTCAAAAGTGTGTCCTAACAGAGGTTGACACCTTTTTACTCTAGTAATATACAGTGTCTATCGGTAGGTTTTTATTTAGAGTGGCACAGACTTTCAAATACATTGTCTGGTTCTGGAACCTTAGAACAAGAGAAAAAAATTAATTACATTCCCCCTTCTTCTGTGTCAAATTTTATTTTTTCCTCTTTGTTATGGTGGACGTTTTGATTCCTGCTGATCAGATTGCCTTACAGTGATGTTAGAGCAACTAAGTTGGCAGGAAGGTATGCCATTGTGTAGCTTAATTAAGAGCAAATTCATGGTGGCATCCACAGCTCTTTTACCTTCCAGTTGTTGAGACTGCAAGAATGCTTTGCAGAGTGCTTTGAGATGTGCTCAGTAACTGAAATTGAACTGTGTCTGGAGCATTAAGTTCAGATCACAAGGTAAGGCATCTTCCTTCAGAAGGAAACTGTAGGCTTGCTTTTAGTTTGTTCCCCAGTCGTAACCCTCTCAGAAATTTCAACATCTGCATGGCTAGAAGAATGTCCCAAATGCAGTCTTAGGTTCACTGGAGTAAACAGTTAAACATACATTTCAGAATCAGTTGTGTGATGCCAAGAGTTTCCTCCGTGAGTCCCAGGTTCTGCAGTGAGATTTCCTCCAACGTGGAAATAGTAGGGCCTCTGGTGGGATTAGAGGAAGAGCAAAACAGTGATGGTGAAAGTCTGTTGCTGGGACAGCAAGCCTTGCAACAGGCACAGAAAGCTATCCTGTGAGTGTTCACAGGAGTGGGGGGAGAGTGGGAGGGATGTGCATATTTGGCTGATCAGGGTTCGGTTTGCCGGTACTGAATGGTTGCTGCTTCTACCTGGGTAGTCACTTCCAGCTTTGCAGCTTCTTCTATAGGAGCTGTGCAACTTGTTTCAAGCTTGGCTATTTTTTAATAATGGCTTTGTGTAAAATTCAGTCTGGATCTGTCTAATGGCAAATTCCACTTCCAAGAATTGGATGAGATGCCTGAGCGTAGCTGTGTATGAAAGGTAGCCAGCAGTACCTTCTTGTGTAGGTTCTTCGAACAGACAGAATGCTTTTATGTTACTTGAAAGTGGACTGAGAAAGATGGGGGGGGAGGGGGGTGGGAAGAGAAGGAACAAGCACCTTCTTATTGCAGAGTAAGAATATCCTTGTGAAGAATTAATGACAGCTTAATTAATGTTAGTTTTCTCTGATTACCACTTTTTTTAAAAAGCTGATTTATCTCAGCAGGGGTTTAAAAGTTTGTTTTTCAATATATATTCCAAAATATTCTGGCACATGATTTAGCAGTTAGGTGCATTTCAGCTAAGTTAAATCATGAGGTGTTCCACAATTTAGAGCAGGTTAGGAAAAATAAGAAATGACAGGTTACTTTTTAATGTTGCTGGTCTTTTCCAGCAATAACACATTTTAGACTTGGCCCTTGCTGTTGTAAATCTGATCCTTGTCATGAAGTCTCTTAAAATACCTGTTTATTGACTTGAATTTCTGGGAAGAGGCTTTGAGATTTTATGCTCTCTGGGGCTTAGATATCTTTGGCAGCTGAGAGTGCTGCTTTGCTGCATACTCAGCATTGCAGCTGAAATAGGCAAAAAAGGTGCCTGCAAACAGAGGCAATGTTAATTGCTCACTGCAATTAGGTAAATAGCTGCATCGGTGCATAACAGCAGGAGGGAGAGGGTTAATGAGGGGCTAATTCGGTCCTCAGAGGCACCACAGGGCTGATAGCAAACAGCTGCTGTACTGCAGGCTCTAGCCTTCACAGGGTGACTCTGTGGTGAGCCTGGCAGCTTTGGTGAAGAGAGGGGACAGAAGAATGGTATGTAGGGAAGATAACAAACAATCCAGAAAAGAAAGGACATGGAAAAGTATCCTAGGCCTGGATCCCTGAGAGAGAAGAAGTCGTAACAGGCAGGAGGGAAGGAAGGGATTGTTGAGGCTGGAATTGCAAACCAGAGGAGGGGATGCAGCCACTTGCATGCCCTTGACCTCCCCGTGTGGATGTCAAGGCTTACAATTAAGTCAACATGGTATAGTGGAGGTGTAGCTTGGGTGTTAAAACAGCACACTGTATTAATGGCATGGTTAGCTGAGCTAGCTGGCTCTGTTAGAAAGTGGGGGATCGTTGCTGAGGATGCATCCTGGGTATGTATGGTGGTGATTCACCAGAACTGCATACTTCTGATGGCATTTGTCAAAATATGAATGAAAATAGGAGTTTGGTTCACTGATGTCAGCAACACAAGTGAAGGTATCCATAGCTCTGTAGGATATGAATAATTCAGGTAATTGTAATCTCTAGTACATACCATGATGTTGTCACCTGAAAGTTGGCTTTTTGCTCTTTCTACAGCTGTCATGTGCATAGACATGTCTTGTGTTCCTACCTACATACCAGTAGTTGTTGCCACTATTCACACACAAAACCTTGCAGCAGATGCCTGTGTCTGCATTTTGAACTGATGCTTGCTTCTGTGCCTGAGGATACTCATTAAAGCCCCAGAAATGTTTTAGCTTAAGCTGGAGCCTACACACTTCATAAAAAGGAAACTGCTAATGCCTTTCCCACTGCTTTTTCCTGAAGACAAACATTTTTTCCTGCAGTTGATACAGTTAGCTGAGGAGCAGGAGGGAAACCAACTTTGAACTTCTCAACACAGGGAACCATGGAATATACCCCAGAGATATACTGGAGAACACAAGGATTGCTTATGTACAGGCTAGATTGACCCGAATGTTAATATAGCAGAGGCCGGTGATGCAATATATGCATAGATTTAGGTTGCTGACAGCAGAAGATGGTTAGCCTTGTCAGCTGTGTGGCCAAGCCACGGGGCTGCAATGTGTCAGGCACCAGAACTGTAAAACCAGAGTGCTCCAAAGAAAGGCAAAAGGGTGGCTCAAAAGTGTAAGAGCACCTTCTGTTAAATAGATTAGGGCATGTCAGCCTCAGGTGATAAGGGATAAAAAGGGGTATATGTTTTGAGAGAGCGTTATAAATTCATGAGTGATACGAAGAAGATAAAAGGGACAAAAGTTATTCTTGAGGTGCAGAACATACAAAGCAATACCAGGGAAGCATTGCAAATGTGTAACCAGTTCTTACGCTTTTTGTTCAACTGCTGTGATTCACTACTCTCAGAGGCAGGATGCTGGACGGTCAGCCTGTGGTCTGGCCTGATGCAGCACTTCTTAAGTATGCTCTTTGAACCACGAAACTTGCTTTAAGGCAGGAAAAATATGATCCTGTTTTTTTTTCACTGATGTTTCTTCAGTTAGATTGGAGTGGTTACTGTTTCATTATTAAAATTATATTAAAGATAATACTTTTTAATATGTGAAGATTATAGAACTCTTAGAAACCATTTTTGAGAATGTAAATTAAAAATATAATAATGCAACAATGTAACTTCACCTGAATTCTGAAGTATCGTGTTACATAAATGATAAAGCCATGCAATATGAAAAAAGTAACTTCCACTTTCATTCTACCAAATTATGTGAGTAATATGCCACATGCTGTATAAAAATACAAATGAGTGAGGAACATGCTCTACGAGGAATTAACGCATAATAGGTTTGGCTTTGGTATCAGCAAATGTTTGGGCCTAGGTAATGTGCAGGGGTGAAAAATAAGCCATGTGTTAAATGGATTAATGCAGTCTTGATCCTCTTCTGTCAGGACAATTAACATGAGTAAAATCTTTGGCCTACTTTAAACAGATAAGGAGGGACTGTATTGTGTTCCTCTTAAGATTAATGTTCCTATATGGGCAGCAGAGAGCACAAGATTTATTTCCTGAACCTTATGTAAATTTATAGCTATGCCAGTTACTGCTTGAAAGCTCTTTATGAGCCATGTTCACAGCAAGTCTTTTTTTTGTGTATGTTAGTGAAAGTGGTCATAAGAAGGATGCAGACATTTTGAAGTGTCAAATGGGATGTGACATGTACAATGCCTTTAAATTATAAATTTTGTCTTGTCATGACCACTGATTTTCTTTTATATATGTGCATATGTGGCCATGCATTTGTATGATATAAACATAAAAAATGTATTTTATTAAATGCTTTAGAAGTAACTTCCTGTGCTGTCCTGACTTCCTTGGAGAATTAGTAATGGTTTTTTGTGTTATTATTTGATGATTTAAAGCAAAGAAAATTATACTCAAGGAGAGAATGACAATCTCATGGGACGTGCACTTTCCATGGAACTGTGCTCTGGACTCATAAATATCTATGCGACTCCTGTTTATTTAATAGGATTGCATGGATGAAATATGGGGTAGAATTTGGCATTCAGAGTCCAAGATAAGGAATGAACCTGCCTTGGCTTGGTAGAGACAGGCACGTAATGGTGGAAATAAGTAAATTAATCTCAAAATGTTAGAGCAATTGCTATTTTTAATTTTTGTTTGACTGAAGCTTTCAACTTTGCCAATTACAAGCATCTGTAATTTCATTAAGTGCAATTAAATTTTGAGTGCTTGTATATATCAGTGAAGATTAATTTGTCCAGTAGACACTCTAAAACATTTAAATCTTAACTTTTATTCTTTTTCAGAGAAATTGCAGGGAAAGGGTTGTATAAAGTGAGTAGTCTTAAACAAAGTACATAGTAGTCTGGTTAGAAAATGGCTTTTCCATTTGCAGAAAGTTTTGACATTTAAGAAAATTGTTATGCACTTTTTCCTGATGAACGAGGGAATTTTTTTTTGTCAGTTGAAAAAGAAAATAGAGGCATCCTCACTTGGAGAAGAACTAAAGCTCATCTGTGAAGTCCCTGCATCTGAACTTATGACACAAAAGAACAAAAATGAGCTCATTGTGGGAGGAGAGGTTATGAGAAATAGATTTAATCTTGTACTAGGATTTATGAGACACCTATTCCCACCCACGAGTTGTGCAGACCGAGTTGTGAACTGGGTTGAAATTCTAACCATGGCATTTGTGGATGACAGTTCGATTAGCTTCAGGTTTGTAATTATGGGCTACTTGTACTCTTGAATTACTTTTGATGCGTCTTTACAAATTGCTATCACCAGTTGACTCACATGTTCTAGTATGGTTTTGTCATGCTACAGATACTTGATTCTCTGCAGATTTTACAGCTGCTTCCTTTTGTATTTGGAGAAGCCTGCTAAATAAATGGCTGAAAAAGTATGAAGCCACTTGAACAAAATGCTATGCCTGATGCTACAGACAAAGGTAGCATGTTGGATTATTACTCCAGTGTACCACAAAAGAAAATAGTTCTCCTGAATGGAATAATATATCCAGGTGTATCTGAAATACTAAAAAACCTATCTATATAAATTCCTATTCAGTAAACAGATTGAAGTGTGCCATCTGTGCAGACTTAACCTGTGCTCGTGCAGCTGATAATAAACATCTATCAATGTTTATTTTGACTGTTTCAGTTGTTTGTGCACTGGAGGTTCCATTGCTTAAATTATAAGCCATATAATGACTCAAAAAGAAAAATACATTCATGCAATTGAATTTCTTTCAAAAAGTCTGGTTCACGAATGGTGTATCTCTGCGCTGTCTGCTTGTTTCTAAATGTAGTTGACATCAGGAAGGAGTTTGAGGCATCACACAGAAATCTTGCATAAGATTTTCTGATGGTTAGCACCAGATATGAACATGCAAATAACTGGTACCAACTGGAGGACTACAAGGTGGAGGAGGGCATTTTCAGTTTCTCAGTCCTCAGGCTCACTGCTTTGGTCTCGCAGATAAAAAACTAGTGGTCCTCACTAATGTAAAAAACTTTTTTCATGTTTTTCCAGAAAGAGGGGGAGGTTCTAAGTGGAATTCTTCAATATGAGTTTTATTTCAAATGAGTTACACCACAGAGAGCAAGAACTTATTTGGATAGACCTATGGACTGTTTTTAGAAGGAAGCAAGTTTGTTAGGGTAGAATGTAGAAATTGTGCTTGAGATTTTTCTTTATTTAACATGCTTTCATCAAGATTTGAGTTTAATTGTTTATCTAAATATAAAAAAACAAATACTAGTTACTGATGTACTAAAGACCAGCTAAGCAGATGCTTTTTTAGCTTTTCCTGTTGCAAACAAACCCCTCTAACAGTGTTGTAGTAACTCTCTTTTTGAGCATTTTCTTTGTAACATACTCATTTTTAAAGCTGATTCACCACAGAGCCTTATCAGGGCTGTATTTTGCAACAGTGATTGTTTTCTATCCAATCTGTTAAAATTAAAGTTTCAGTAATAACATCCAGTGCAGTGGGAAAACTCAAGAGGACATAATGCAAAGGCTGCTGCAGTTTGCCATCCATTTGCAAAGCTTTCAGTAAAATCAGTCAGCTTTTCGCTGGTGTATTGATGAGGTAATAAGAAAGAAGAGGCAATGAAAGAGGCAGGACTTCAGAAGTCTGGAAGTGCCAAAATGCACTGGATCTTGCTTATGAGTGAAATACCCAAAGGTAACTTTTACAAAGGTTTATGGCATGTGGTTAGAGGGAAATTGTGGAAGCTTCCTGCAGGAACTGAAGGTAGCGTAGGTAATTTTCTTGCCTAGGGATCTGTATTAAGTTTGAAGACGTTAATTCCCCTTGGGGAAGTTGCACATCCAGTTTTGAACTGGTTGTCTGGTAAAGGTTGCTAGGAAAAGAACTGAGATCTGCCTAAAATGGCACGTCTGACCTCGGGGACAGTCGCTTGTGCTACAAATTGACCCATAATAGTGAGGCACTGACCCAGGAATGTGGCACAGACAGGTCTGAGATTTACAGCCAGGAGTATAAAGGTGGGATCATACTTGGCAGACCAACTTGAGTGTTGTTCATCGTATGTTACCTTTCTAAAAACATTTTTAAAAACACTACTTTCTTGTAAGCCAGGAGGTCACTGGAGACCTCAACTTGTTTTCCGCATGTTCTCCACTCACCCTGGAGAACATGTAAGTGGTGGATGTAATTATGGGTGCAGGGAGTTCTGGGAGGAGTGGCCATCAGAAGCCCTATGAGGAGGGGATGGCTGGTGGCCTGAGGTTAAAGAAGCAGGGAGGGGAATATGAAGGTCTCAGAGATGCAGCTAACCTTGGAACAATGAAGTAATTAAGAACTGAACTGAATGTATTTTGTTAAGCAAGCATGTGTTCATCCAGGGAATTTTTCTACCACAACTGGGGACTCTAAAATTGTTCAGCCGCTTTTAAAAATTGTTATAGAGCTGTAGTTTTGGAAGCTACATAATGGATGTTCTAATAAAGCATTTAGGGCATGAGCTGACTAAGAAAAGCTGGGAAGATGTTTGCTTTCTATGAATTTCAAACAATTGGGCAAGTACATTC
>VYZV01025765.1:38153-116255 GCA_013401275.1 Pandion haliaetus
TTAAAATTATTATTAAGTTAGCATAGTAAGTAGTATCTTAATTTTTGAGTGGCTCTTCAATGGCGATCTCTGTTTTGAAAGATCTGGATTGTTCTCAGTCAGAAGAGACTGAAGTTAAGGTGGTGTAAAAAATGGTGGGGCTGTTGGAAACCAAGTTGATGTGGATGAGCTTGCACCTGGTCTGTGTCTTTGTTGTATCCAGCACTAGAATGTGGGTCACCTTAGTGCTAAATGCAGAGAATTGAGTGAGGTGCATTCTTGTGATTAGTTTTCCACTCGTTTCTTTCCTGAGGGGAGAATGATATGCCCATCACCTCTGCGGCAGTTGTTGCAAACTGGAAAGGAAGAGAAAAAAGTGTTTTGGCATCCTGAGATTTACAAGGGAAAAGGACCTGCACGGAACCTCTCTGTTTTTCTCCCTTCTTGGTTCATTTTCTTCAGTTGTGTTGGCTAGAAGCAGAGATAGAAAAAAAAAAAAAAGGTCTGTTTCGTCTTTCCATCAGTTTAGTGATAAAAAAAGAGAAAATTTGCCTTACAATTATCCTCAATATAATTTAAGTAAGAAGGGTAGGAATGCTAAATAAGCTCACTGAAGTGGGATCAAATTCTGCTTAGTGTGGGCATACCAAGCCCTCCCTAAGCTCATAATGGTGTATTAATATAAATTTTTTTATTTTTACTTCAGGAAAGGCTGTGGTCGCAGACTGTTGAGACTGAGTTGAAATGAAGACAGTATTTTGTCCTAAGCACGGTCTGGTCTCCCCACCAGCCTGTTTCCATCCCCTGCATTACTGTTGCTTTCCTCCCTCACTGGGAGTGGAAGTGGCAACAGGTTCCTCCTCTGGAGGGCAAAAGGAATGCTGAGCCTTCATACATGGTGCAAAAGACAGGTAGGAGGCTCTTGGTGTGGACATGTGGGCTGCCCTGCAATGGGACAGTTAAGTTTCTTAAGAATCCCAAAAGAGGAAACTTTGCAAAGCGTAGCTGTTTTGTGCTATCTCCAGATTCAGATGTTTGTCTCTTTTGGTTACCTTTAAGGTCTCGTTTTTAGGCTTTTCTTCCCATGTCACCTAAAATTTTCTTTTCCATGAAGGTGTAAACATCTGTTGTAAGAAAAGTAGAGCCATTAGTCTAGCTGTCAGGCACACTACAAAGTACAAATTAGCACCATGCTCCATTCATCAGGTGTGAATTGTCAGGTTAATTTTTCAAAGGAAGATCTTTTCCATGATTATATCTTTTCTTTTTTTTTTTTTTTTAAATAAATTCTAAAACTGATCCTACTCACTGGAATAACATTAGATTACTTGTTCTGTGACACTTTTTGAACAATCTTGTAGTATATTTTCTTTATCAATTACTTTTTACTGTGATTAAAGGTGGAAATTTTTTATTTTGCTTTAAGAAATAGTTTGAAATATTCACAAGTGCCTGCAAATGTTAATTTCCAGTTTAAAAAAAAAAAATCTGAGTTGAAATTGTTTATAAATAATGCAAACAGATTGAACACATCTTCTGCAGATTTTCCAAATTAAAATAAAGTATGTTTTACAAACACTTGGTCTTTGTTTTTCTACAGTTTGGATGGCTCCATCCTGGCTTGTGTTGGCGCACTATTTGTTTAGTATTGCACAAGAATATGAAGTAACTGTCTGATGTCTAAGATGACAATACTTGCTTCAGCAGCATAGTCACAAAATGTCTATTTTTTATGTCACTTCAAAAATTTGTAGGCGTTTTATTAGCACAGTTGTTTCAAACATACAGTTTCAGGGCATGTTTGTAGGCACATCTAACAATTCAGTGGTACCGCTTTTTTAGACATTTTGACTTTGCCTTAGGTAATTACTTAAGGGATGTTGACAGTGGTATTTCAGGGCTATGCTCTAGAGATCATACAACTGAAATTGTCTTGGTAATATTGAGCTGTCCTGTCACTGCTTCTGGGACACAGTTGTTTTAAGTTTTTCCACTCCATCTTGTCAGTACAGTCACAGAAATTTACTTTTATTACATTTATTTCATCACTTGGACCATAAAAATGCACCTTTCATGAAGCATGTCCAGGAAAAGGTGGCATGAAAATTGTGTAGGACTGAGAAGAAAAATGGTTGAGAGTAGCTACACATTTATAGAACGATCACTTTAAGTAAGCGTATTATTTGCAAGTAGTGCTGATCTGTGCTTCTGATAAAATGTAAACTTGACAATGCCTTTCAGTTTTGATGTACAGCAAAGGTCTGTAACACAAGTTTCATATCTTTAACTTCTCCTCAGAAAATTTTTTAAGCTTTACTTAGATTTTCCTTTGTTTTGATTTTTTTTTAAGATGTTTCCTGGTCGTGTGAACTGGTTCTATAATGTCTTCCATATTTTTTGTTCTGTGTAAGTTTTTTCCTCTTGTATCTTTATTACACATCTTAAGTATATCTGCCATGTGTTAGCATGACAGGTTCTCATTCACCTCGGCAGATGAGTGCCAGCCTTGTCTAAGCTTTTCCTGGGCTAACCCTGATACTGTTCCCTACTGCCATTAATGAAAGTTTAGCAATGCACAGCACCATCACAGCCCTGAGATTCCTGAAGTCAAAATCCAGGCAAGGTTTTATTGTTCTGTGTCTTAAAATGTGTTTTTCATTATGAACTTCCACTACCAACCTTCTTATTTCCTTGACAGCAATTGCAGGTTTTAGTCATATTTCCCTCTTTCCCTTGGCGTAGAAGGGTGTCAGAAAATACCATGTATAGGCATTGGTTGTTGTTTTGCCCTTTCTGCAGTTTTAGCTGGAATTCTGACAATTTTCCATCCCCTACACCTCCCATCTTTCATCTTACAAAGCAGCTTGGGTTTTCAAATCCATTGTGGTGTCCATTGTCATTTGATAACAAAAAAAATGGGGAGGTTTTCAGAGATGAGGCAGAGTTCCGGATATTTGATCAGGTGTTTTTGTGTATACTGCCTGTCATTAGAATAAGTAGTAGCAATACATGGAAAATGTATGTGCTGTGGGCTATTTGCACTAAACCATGCGAAATGCAAATGGGAAACAAGAGGAGAGGATGTCAGAGCCCAGTATTCTCTGACCAGGTTCTTTTAGATATTCCACATGCGTGTGGTGTCATGTTTAACCTCAGATTTACTTATTTGAAGATAGTTGATGTTACATGGGATCTCTGATGTAGCAGAGTGATACCAAACACACTGAAAGCACAATACAAATGTGAGTTAGACACGTAGGAGAATGTAGCATTGCAATACAAGGTTCAGTCATGATACCAATGTGATTCCCATTACTGGTGTCTGTAATACACTCACTGTCACAATGCTGAGTGTCCTCAGTCTCACTAGGAAGGCATCCATGGGTTGAAGCCAGCTCAAGCCCATTGCTGCCTTTGAAATTCTTTTGCTAGTTTTCTGGGTTTTATACGCTATGTTGGGCTGAGCCATGTACACACCTGCCCCTTGTAGGCCTGGCTAATGCAGAGAGACATTCACACTCTTTTAATGAATGTAGGGAGAAACCTTTACACCACCAGCTGTTCCACTCAGCTGTTGATAGCTGTTGATCTAAAATGAAGAGCACCCTCAGGTCCCCTTGGTGTTGAGATCAAATCGGCTTCTTTGCAACAGCGGTAATTAGTAAAACCCTGCATTATTCCCTGAACTTCATGGGCACATTGCCCTTGCCCATCTCCTCTCAGCCTTGTTCCAAGGTAGGGGTTTACTGGTCACTCATAGAGGACACACATAGAACAGATAAATTTGTCTTTTGGTGTTTGGCTGCTTTGTATTGCTATGTGGGTTGGTATCTCCTTACCATGATCTTGATGCTTTTGTGACTCCCTTGTTATGTCAGAGGTTACATTTCTGAACATCTGTTCCCAAGCTGATGTGCAGCAGTGCTGTAGCTGAGGAAGGAAGGAAACAAGAAGAAAAAGATAAAATTAGCTCTTTAATTTCATACAGAAGGATGTGCTTAGGTCCTTTTTGTGATTTCTCTGTTGAAAATAGCAAACATATGCAGTGAGTACAACTGGTTGTAGCAATATGGTTTAATTAGTCTGGTTCCAGGCTGAGGGAAAGAAAAATGTGGATCGAACTTCGTGATGAGTATCACAGTTCACAATGGCAGGGGAAAATGCTGAGTATAAGAGTAATTGTACTGCTTTGCAGTGCTTTAACCTTAACCTATCATTTTTTTCAGCACCCTCCTTCATTGTCCTTTGCATCTTTCTCTTGTTTTGTTCATGGCCTCAGGACACTTCCAGCAATATGTTCTAGACACATGTCAGTAGTCCCCCGCTTCCTTGGCATTCAGTTGATACTACTATCCCATCCACTTTTGTATTCTTTTCCCCACAAAATTCTTGAGAAACCTGACTGCCAACAAATAGTGTTTTTAATTGTACCCACACAGAGTATTTCACAAAGCCCAGCACCAAAAGCAGTGTTTAAAGCACTGTGCAAAATATCCATCATTAAATCACGTCTACAGTGTTGTATGAGATGTTTGTAGAAGCAGGTATAACAGGGAAGAGACTGCTGTCATAAAGGAGACTGGAAGAGAGGTCAGGATGTTGCTTTTCCTAAGCTTGTGCTTATTTTTTTTCAATTATTGTATTTTCAAAACTTAGCCGTACAGTGGTTTACATTTTAAAGATAGCATGCTATGCACAGTTTGTTATTTTATATTATTAATAATAATATAATAATTGTTATTATATATATAATTATAAAAATCTGGCAGGATAGTATTGGGTATAAAATGTGGTGTATATATGTTTCAGTAAACAACCTGCTGTTGTCCTTGTAGAAAATTTCACAGAAATTGTAGCTTCTAAGTTAAGTGATGGATTTTTTATTAATACTATGCATCTAATTTATTTTCTGAAGAAATTCTTACTTCCTTGGATGATGGTAGAGAAGCAAGTTGGTTGGCTTGTCTGATCCCTTTTCAGTCATTTCTCTCGCATGTGTTGACCTTGCCTGTCCTATTGGACAGTTCAGGTGCATCAGCATCACGCCGTGGGTTTTTTCCTGGTGGAATTCAACAGTAGCTGTATTGGATCAGTATAATGTTTATGAATAATAGAGGCTTTGTTAATGAACTGTTTTCTTGCCTGAAGTAGTTCTCTGTGGACGCTGTTGCTTAAAGGTTCAGACCAATATGTTGTACAGAAATCTTTGCGGTGTCTGTGTTAATTTTTACAAACTACTGAGTTTTTGACCTGTTTCATAATCATGTGTCATTAACAGGCAGCCCACCTTGAACTATAATTTGTCTGTTACAAATGTTAGCGATAGCAACTCTGTCTTGTCTATCACTGTTTGCTGAGGGGAGAAAAAAAGCAGTATGCCATGTGGCTACCTCCATTCTCCTCTTTCTTTCTTAGTTGTCATGTCCCGTAGTGATTCCATGCTGCAGAGGTAGTTGTTACTGACCTGTTGCCTTCCAGTTGAGATTTTTGAGTGGAATCTTTCCAACTTTAGTAGTTTGGATTATTAAATTTTAATTCTAAATGTGAACTTTTTTTTTCCAGAGTGACTCTTTTGTTGGCTGTAGCTCTTTGCTCAGATGTTTCCTTGTTTGTGTTACAGCAACATCCAAAGATTCATGTTCCAGTTCCCACTTTGCTGTGTGTTATACAAACACGCTGGGAAGCATGGTCTGTAGGAACGCTTACACCTTAAGGGAAGATGCAGCAATACTTTCTAACACCTTTTTTAAGGAATTGAGGAGGAGAGCATGGCTCTGCCAAGAGTACCCACCTACACTAGTTGTGTTAACCTTATTATGTATAGCAGTAGGAGGAGGCACCACTTGCATATGACTTACTGCCATGTGCGCTGGGTACCTATGTGAAACCAGAGCATCCCAAGCAGCCCTCCTCTGGGTATCATAACTTCCTGTTGTCTAGTCTGCCCTTTCAGTAACTTACTTTTTTTGTTTTTTTTCATTGATTTGTTAGTACTTGGAAACTGGACTGGTCCACGTTATGAAAGGAAATGATGATTTTGCATAGTCAAAGATGCAACAAACTTTCCTTTTAATTAGTAAAGAAATACTTTGGTTACGTGGAGAAGAGAGACCCTATATTGAATGGGGAGGCTGATGTAACTCACATGTTGGATACCCTTGTCTGGCAGGAGCTGCCAGGCCAGGCAGTGGAGTTGCTATAACACTAGGCAGACACAATTCATGCTGTTTCTTGCCCAGTTTGGGGTGTGCTAGGGCACATGAAGAAGAGCAGAGCTGACTGCAGTGTGGGAAGAGGACAAAGACAAATCCATAGAAGGTCTGCCTCGTTAGTTCCACTGTTTGGAGAACAAGTTGTTTTTATTTGAGATTTTTAGATTAACGGTGCCCTTTCAGATTACAGCGCCATGTGTATGGACATTATTGGTCTGATATTTAATTAAAACCACAGCTGGTGATCATTTAATTATAGTGTACGAAAGGGATTGATACTTACTTGACTATGTAGCATTGTTTTATTCAATTTAGAGAATTGCAGCCATTTTTTAATGTATTATTTGAAAGCTGTGATGAAGGATGCAATATCTCATGAACAAACTGGTGAGCTACATTACAACACTTCCCCTCTGCTAAGGGAATAAGGTGAAACACTGACCAGATAACAGAAACAGATAAATTCACCAGCTTTCCTGAAAATTGGAAGTCAGTTATGAACAGATTGGTATAATTAGGCTGGTTCTTGTTTCTCCACACTGCAAAACCAGTGCGTAGTTTCCTGTGGTAGGAAGGAAGGCCTCTGCTGAACGCCAGGAATACTTACAGATACTCAGGGTGTTTCTGGGTTTATTAAGAGACTTCAGTGTACATAGTTGAAAGAAGCTGTGTAGCATATGCCCGTAGCAGGCCTGAATTACTGTTTTTTCACTTGAAAAATGAGGCTGCCTCGAGAATGTTAAACCTACTGCAACATAAAAATGTGTTCGTGTGATTTTGTATTGAAATGGATAACTGCATGTGCGTAAGACGTTTGTGGAGCTGACATAATAAAAATGCTTTTAACTGAACTCACAAATGAGGATGTCCAGAGCTTCTAGCATAACTAGTTACACTGCGCTTAAAACTGCAGAATTCACATCTAAAAATCTTTATGAAATTATGTGTTCTGTCTTGAAGCCTTTTCTGTAACAATGGGAATACTGTATGTGAAGGAGCTTTTGCCAAATGATCTAGTTTCTGCTGTCATACCTGTCATAGAGCTACTTTCACTCGTCAGTACATGGAAACACCTATGGGTTTTATGGCTTCCAGTACTGTAAAGGTAAAACTGATATCAAAATAGGATGTGTTAGCAGATTGACTGGAAATGAATAAGAAAAATAACTTAAAACTGACCTGCCCAATAAAAAGTCCGAGTGAAGGACTGAAACTGGCTGGAGGACTAGAAACAGGTTTTGTGTTTCAGTCTGAATCTTGGCCGCAGAGCGGTGTTTGCTGTATTACTTGGTCCACTGTGAAAGGTGACTTTTGTTTTCTCACGCAATATAACTTGGGAGTTGTTTCTTTACTGCTACAGAGAAAGACTTCTGTATTAGTGGCTAGTTTTCCTCCTGGCCTTTTCAGTTGTAGTTGTCAATACTGAGTGTTGAATTCTAGCTGATGCCTTTGATGTAATGATGAATGAGATATTTAAGGACAGGAAGAGAGTGCGAATGAGTTACAAGTAGAGGATTCTTTTGGGAATTGTTCTTGATTTCTAAGTTATGTAGCTAACGTCATTTAGGTGATGTTGGTTATCCTAGTCTGCTATATATTTCCACATGTTATCAGAAATGTAGAACATACTTTTCATCAGAAGGATCTGCTGCAGAAAGAAAAACAGGTCAGGTTCTTCATGTGTGGCTTCAATAGATGAGAATCATTGAAACTCACTGACGTGGGACTGAGGAGAACAAGAACTATGGAGCAGTAGCTCAAAGTGGAGTAAGCTTTAATTGCAAAATAAAATTAAATCCTACGCATGGAGTTACTCCCTTCACTGAACCGATAACCTATATATGCCTGAAGGCATCAAAACATGATACACCTTCTTTTATAATACAAATCTGAGTCAACATTTAACGTAAGGTTTTATAATACAAGACTCAAGCTACTTCCTATTAAACTAATGTTAGAACTAATCTACACATTTCCAACTGAACTATACTTCCTTTTATTTACCCTTATAATGTGTTTTCTGATGAAGGAATGTGTGTGCTTTCTAGAGAGGAGAATTCCATGTAAAAAGTATTTAGTAGCATGTAGATTTCTTTCAGACTTTTGTTATAGTAAAGTTCCTATTAACTACTGCAGAAAACCACAGATACTGTAGCTGCTGTATAATACTGTATCTTCTTTCAAATGCTACTGCTACATGGCTTGTGAGTTGGTTAATTTGTTTCTTTCCTTTTGTTTTCTAGCTTCATTTAGCAGCCCTGGCTTCATTAAAGGGGGACATAGTGGAGCTTAATAAACGTCTACAACAAACAGAAAGGGAGCGTGACCTGTTGGAAAAGAAATTGGCAAAGGCACAGGTGAGCAATAGTTCAAGATTCTGAAGACAGTCCTTGGGTTTTCTGTTGTCCTTGTTCTTCAGAGAGGAATATGGTATGTGGGGAGAGGATAAAATACCTGAACAATGTCACAAGTGAAAAGAATTTCAAGACTGCAAGAAACATAGATGCTGTGGGTTTTAAGTTTTATGTGCTGGTGACATTCTTCTAAAAAATACCAAGAAAGAATTAGATTAGTTTTGTTTTAAAGCCAATATAAACAGCAACTGCTTAGAAATATTTTAGAATATAAAAATTGCAGAATACTCTCAGTTGATTAGGTAACTGATTGCAGAGCCTTCCACTCCTGGGTCAGATTCAAACACAGCACACATTAACACTGATCAAAAGCTATTGCCAATTGGTAATGCTTTGGTGGTATGTGAGAAATTATTTGTGATCTCAGTCTAGCTTCTAGTAAGCCAGTTTGTATGTACCTGTGGTGGAAAACACAGTCAGTGGAAAGCCAAGGGCTAAATAAGAATAAGGTCTGAACTCTAATGCTTTCACAGCTCTAAAAAAAAAAAAACAAACCCTAAAAATCTTCTCAGATCAAGATATATGTAGAGAGGCAAATGCAAACAGGGAAAACTGAACTATCATTCTTAATATTTCTCTCTTCTATAAACAAAACCTTTGTTTTCAGATACTGTCATTCTGACAAATACCGTTTATAAGTACTTTATATTTCAAAACTAATTCAAAATCTATACTCATTTATACTTCTACAGAGACAGTCAAAGCATTTTGCCCTGTAAAGTATAGCAAAATTTGTTGCCCAGAGAGGCTGTGGAATCTCCAGCCTTGGAAGTACTCAAGCCACCTGGACCTGGTCTTGGGCAACCTGCTGTAGGTGACCCTCCTTGAGTTGGGTAGGGGGTTGGAGGAATGACCTACAGAGGTCCCTGTCAACCTCAGCCACTCTGTGATTTTGTGAATGTAGAGTCTTCAGTATTCAGTGCATTTTGGTAGGGTCTTGTAACTGTGTGTAACTTAAGCCAAATGTAGAAATGTTTAAGGAGTCTGGATTTTAAGGCTCTTACTTCAGTCCTCCAACCATATTTTGGGCCTTGTCCATGTTCTCTGATGTTTTTTCAGCTACGTTTAAGGTTTTGGGGCTTGTAAGTGATACTCTTAATGCAGACCATCAATGCAACATCCAGAAATAAAAAGCACTTTTATGTTTTTATTTCCCTTGATATGTGAGCCAGAGCCACACTGGGAGTTAACATTGTTTATCAGCTATAATCCTGAGAGTCTTTTCTAATTTCTGCTACACTCTGAGGTAGGGTCCTCTTTCTGACATAGTTTGATATGAGGCTGCATTTGACAATCATTAAACAGTCAGATGGATCCACTGTGTCCAAATGATCCACATCATTCTGCATGACTACAGTGACTTTGTTGTTACTTACAACTCTGCAGGGTCTTGTGCTAACCACAGGTTTTTGTTAGTGTTTTAATTTCCAGATCTTTGTTTAAAAATATGTATACCATCTCTCAGCCAATGAAGAGTGCCTCATAAGTGCTCCCGTACAGTAATGAATCCCCATTGATGGTGACTGGGATTAAGGACTGATCCTTAATCCCAATTAACATGTGCTCTCTTAGCACAAGATGGTTTGGTGTTTCCTTTGATGTGTTACCAATTACGCCTGTGTACGTAGTGGTCAGTTTGTAATGCTGAGGGTTTTTATGTGATCTTGGGCTGTGTACCTGTGAACACAAATGTAGTGATGATGGCTACCTGAACTGTGAATAACACAAAATCACAATATCTGAAAGCCAGCGTGTTAGCTAGCTTTCAGATTAAAAAATTACTTTTGAATGAACAATTTCTATAAAGTTTTAATGTTTTGGCTCTTTTCAATTTTATTTTTTTTTTAAAGCCCTCAAGTGGATAGAAATTTTTGAGGGTGTGTTCTAAATAAAATACAATGTTTCTTAAGGATTAAGCCAATAAACAAGTACAACTCATATATTTGATGTGTTGGCTGTGTTTAGGTACTGAGACAGACTCTGAAACCACTTTATCTTTTTTTCTCTTTCTAACTGCATCACTTCCAAGTAGATGCTCCACTTAACATAATTTTTTGAACTTTTTCTCCCACTCCACAGAGACTCATACAATTCCATATCATATCATATATAATTTTTTCCTCTGCAGCCTCTGTCTGATGCATTTCTTCCTCATTAATGGGAATCAGAGGTTCAGAAGGCATAAATTAAATGAGAGCTGTTTGAGGTTCTGCATAACAATACTCAGATGCTAGTGGGTCAGTATTAAATCTCTATTCGGCATCTGGACTATACTTACAAAGGCAGTGCATGTTTCATTTCAGCTGGCATGGTAAATGCTCTCTGGAACAAATAGCTCTTAAAACACATTTTTGGTATTACCTTTCCCATCATTTCATGAGGCATGTGAGGCACTTTGGAAGAAAGGATTACTGATGTGCAGAGCAGAGGTGATTTGGGGAACCACAATTCAAGTAATAGATGACAAATGGTGAAGAAAGATAGCTGGATAGCCTGTGCTTAAAATTTTGTAAAAGGATGTAATTCGTTACTCGTTGTTGTATCACGCTCATTTCCAAAACTGCAGTCTGTGGAGACCTGCTGTAGCATTTGCCTACACCCTTCTATTATTTCAGTAAGACTGCAGATCTCCTTGTCTCTATGTTTGTATCGGTGTACAATTTGGCAATGGAGTGTCTCTTGAATGAAATTTACTGTGAAGTACTGGTCAACCACAACTAATGTCTTCTTCCAAAAATGTTTCTGTGGTTATGAGGAAAAAAGTAGTGCTTTCTAGTAGCTCTGTCTGGCACGCTATCCTGGCTTCGATAATGATAAATAGTGGATGTCTGAAGGGAGAGCATAAGAAACCCATATGGAGAGTTGTCCTCGTTCATAGCCCCCACCTTTCCACAAACATCTGTGAGCAGGAGGCTGCATCACGTTTAAGAGTCCTCCATGGTCCTATCCTCCATGGATTTATCTAATCTCCTTCCTAATCCATCCACATTCTTCTCATCTCTTACATCCTGTGACACGGAGTTCTGCAGTTTTATGATAGAACATGGGATTTAATAACATGCTGAATGTTTCAGCAAATACAACAAGAATTCACAATTCATTTACTACATCTTTGTTATTGTTTCATCTCCTTTCACAAGGTAGTCCTTGTAATTTTGGAATTTTATAATAGCTCTAGACACAGGGTAACAAAGACCATGCTGCATTATTCTGGATCCCGTATGACACAGCAATAAATCCCATTACTGTAGTAATAATTCTTTACTATCCTCTTAATTATTCAGAATTTAGGGAGGGACAGCAGAATTTCAGTATAAGAATAAAACTAACACTCTGTAAGCATGTAAGAACATGTGAACTTCACAGGAAGGCTTCAGTTTCTCATTTAACAAAGTAACTTGAAATAGAAATGCATGGTGTTTGGATGTATGTTGAAATTACTTGTTCTGTTGTGTGATGTCCTTATCTCACATGGATTGGTCCTGTGTACTTGCATTCTTCTTCCACATCAAGTATACACAGAATATACCACCAAACAATTCTGACCATGCATGTTTTCACGATTGAGGATTTGGCACGATGGACTTGTGTTTATACTTAAAATTAGGTGAATGGATTGCCACTTTAAAATCTGCCACTCCCCTTAAATTAAAATACTGTATTAGTTGAGCAAAGATTTTTAGCTCCTGTGAGCCTGTTAGACAGGTTTATCATTGTAGCTTATTCAGGCGATGACTTGTGTTCTTGGTGAACAATGCCATCGCCAGTGTTTGTCTCTACAGGGCCTGAGGCACTGGGGGATCTCTTACCAAGCACTGCTGCTAGTGGTTCTTTCTTTGTCCTCTGACTGAACACTGCAAATTTAACATAAAGGTTTGCACTGTAGTATGTACTGTGCTAGGAATTTTTGTACATTAATGGGCAGTAGGATCATGTGTTGAGACAATATCCTTGGGTTGGAATATTTTCTATTACCATCCTTCTTCCTCATACTCTTCTTGCTGTTGTGGTTGTTTCCCAGCATCAAGAGGTCAGAAAAAGGTGTTTCCATGCATTGTTAATTTATACTGTAATTGAAATAACCTTTTTAGTCTGTATCAAAAACCAGCTAAGGGTCACTTACACTGAGAACTGTGCTGGAAACTTCTTCCCCAACCTCAAAAACTGCTCATCTTTTGCAGCCTCTCAGTGGATTATCCCTGCTTTCTCAGAGAATTAGAGCTCTTAATGGTTTTGATCAGAACTGGAGTATGAGGCTGGAAGAGGGATGAGGAAGAGGGTGTAAGGTATTTATCTTAGAAAGTTTATGTGAGTGACATGCAAATAAATTGCAAGAGCTGAATGTGTACACCTTGGAAATAAATAGGAACTGGTGGCAGATCATTGTTCAGAGACTCAAAGGGCACAAACTAAAGAGGGTGATGAACAGGTTCAGTGTCCCAGAAAGAAACTTCAGCAGTAGGTACCAAAACATGCGTTTGTTTCTTTTCCCTTTTAAGCTTTGAGATGAATGTGCCATAATAAGGAGCAATCCTGTATAACCAGAAGAATTTTCATTGCTGCATTTTGGGATTCATACTGTACTGTTTCTATTGTTCGGGTGCTTTTTCCTTTTTTAACTGAGACTTGTCATGGCTGACTAGAACGTATGAGACATAACTCTGTACCCATCTCCAAGGCACAGCAGTCCATTTTAGCATCACGTCCTGTCTTGCACAGAGGTTTCCTTTCTGCCTTTTTCCAGTTACTTTTGCCCAAGATAATCCAAGAGCCCTTTTAAAAACCCAAATGTGAAGCTCTTGTCTTATATTGCCAGACTGCTGGTTGTTCACAAAGTATGTCTGTCACTAAATGATGGTTATCCTGAAAAATGGTGACTGAGGAATGGCTGGAGGAAACAGAAAACAAGGCTGGTAATGTGGCTGAGGTCCATTAGCAAGAGTCCGTATATCTTCAGTCAAGATAAACAAATCCTGCTTTTCAGTGCACTGCTTAGAAAGACAAAAATTGTTGTGGTAGGTTTTTTATTTATTGTCTGAAAATAATTATTACACACTCCATCTGAAACAGCCTTTTGGTTTAAAAAAAAAAACCCAGTGCACGTAATTGATTGATCTGGATAATGCTTAGGTAGCATTTGCGGGTATCAATATGTGTCAGAGGAAATTTAGGTTTAGAAAGGCAGAATAAGCAACTCTTTATTGCACTTAAATGTGTTCTAAAGCTTTTGTTAAACATTTTCTCTGTGATAATTCTGCACTTTGAAAGCTGTGGTAGTTCTTCAGCCAGGTACAATGTTAAGATATGGAAATGCGAGAAGTAAGTTGTGGAATGATCCTACAATAAAAAGTCATTACAATATATATGTATAACCATGTCAGTTGCCAACATGAAGTCTTTAGAGCCAGGTGAACATTATCAGTCTTCTAAAATGTGACCCTTTGCTCTCCTCTTCAGTGTGAAGATATGGTCTGTTTGTCTTAGTGTAGGTGAAAGTGCTTTTGACTCCAGCTGGAGTAAGAAACTATTTTGTTGTAGTCTGTGGAAGGGTGCTCTAATGTCTGGGCTACCTTTCAATGTGCATATTCCTGGAATTTAAAAATACTGAAATAAATTTTTTTTTAAATTTAGAAGAAAAAATGTTGCTGAAACGCAACATAAATTTTAGTTTTCAAGCAGCCTTTTATGTAGATGATGTTCTTAAGCTGTGAATGTAAGTGGCCAAAAAATATGAGGGCAAACTATGAAAATTCTGGCATACCCACTAGTTTGGGTACAGTTTTCATATTTATGATACAAAGGGTTGAGGGAGTTACCCCTGTATAGAGTGTTTACTTGATTTGAAAAAATAAGTTTTGATACAGTAATGTTGGAGGACCTCATACATTACTATAAATTGTAGCCCTTAGAAATGCTACTAGGACGTTACATTGCAGGTCTTCAGCTAACGAGTGTGATTTTTATACTGTCAGTTGGCTTGTGACTTCTCTCTTATTGACAGCTTAGTACATACCATTCTGTGGTTGCAAGGAGGCTTGACTGTTACCAGCAGGGGACCAGAAGCAAAAAGTTAGGAGTCTTGTTCTTTCCAGCCACTACCAAGCATAACTTCAATCAGCATGCACTGTTGCATTGTAATTGCAGTAGATTGTAATTGTTTGCTGTAATCGAAGTAGAGTGTTCACTGGCATGAAGAGTAAGCCAGAGAAGCTGGATTTAAAATTCTACTGGAAAGAAAAAGGAGGATTTCATGATAGGTATAAAAAACAAGCAGCCATGTAGCCTTTTAATTGTTCAAATAATAAGCATTTTATTGCAGAGGATTAAAATAATAAAAAATACACTATGTTATCTTTAAAGGCTAATTAAAAGAAATACTCATGCTAGAGAAGAAGTCATAACCTCAAAGTGTGGTTACTTTTCTTTATAATAATGTGGTTTCTGCCTTAGGACTTGTTCTAATTCAGGCCATGTTGGGAAGATCCTTGAAGATTCATGATGCATCGTGAAGGTCATGGATTCAAAATTGAGACATTTATAGCTATTTTGAGTTGCAAATGGCATTTTTTTTGTTCAAGCAAGAAGGGCAGTTTCTGCCCTTTAGAAAAAAATAGTAATAAAAGTACACTGCATAGTCTTCTGGTTCCTAAAATCTTGTAATTACATACTTTTGTGTACCTGTCAATATTTTCTGTCTGTCCTTTTCTCTTACTAGGGCAGTATTGGTTTGATCAGTAAGAAAACCATTAATGGTGTGCATTTTTGCCTTGTATCTGAACTCTGTGCAGTTATTCATAACACCCTTTCTGTTCCTTGCTTCTCTGCTTCAGTGTGAACAATCCCACCTAATGAGAGAGCATGAAGATGTGCAGGAGCGCACAACACTACGCTATGAGGAACGAATCACAGAGCTGCACAGTATCATTGCCGAATTAAATAAGAAAATTGATCGACTACAGGGAACAACAATAAGGTACAGCAACTTCCTGGAAATTCTTGGCCAATGTAAGAATGGTGCAAAACATGGTGTGAATTATACTTTAAATATAATTTGATGACGACTTTAAGGTAGTTAGGGTTGTTTTGACTGGCATTGTGTAGCTGCCCATAGTTAAGGTATGTGTTCTGCAGAGTATCGTCCTGAGGCTCAAAAGTGCTACATTCTCTATGGCAAAATCACACTTCGCAAAGCTTAACAAGCACTGCGAAGAACTGCATTGTGCTATCTAAATATTCCTTTAGTGTAACATACATGCCAGGGTACCAGGTAAATGATAGCAATGGTGGATAAAGGAAGATGTAGCCATCCAGCCTGCACCTCTGCTTTTAACTTTATTTTGTGGCATCTTATAGATCACCTAAGCCAAGTCATTTGTGGTGAGAAATACGGCTCAAATGGATTTCAGTAGGTTTTCCATCTACTTTTATGGGTATTTGTGACAAAACACAGTGGTACAAATCACGTTGTTGCCTGTCCTTGGAGCCGCAAAGCTTGGGGGATTACATTAGGTCATTACTTGTTACTGTGTTAAAAGAAACTTTACATTTGACTACAGGAAAACGCTTTATATTTCCTCACTTGCTCTTACCCATTCTCAGCCTGGAGGAAGTTGGACTAGAATGAGGAAGGAGCTCTTAAGAGTTTAGCTTATGAGGATGCAATTAAACTACTAGAATCCTTGGATTTTCTAGAGGACATCAAATTAGATTTCGCACTTTCGTAGGTAATGTTGACATGGTGCTCTACCCATGTAGCAATTTTTCAGTTTTCTTTGCCTATTAGCTGCAAGTTTTTTTTATAATTGCTTCATTTGTTCTTCCTTGCAAATGTTTCTTCTAGCACCAGGCAATGTTGTTACAACTACTTACTTAACCTTTCATGAAAATATTTATATACAAAAAGAAAAAGGTTTGGTGTCCCATAAATAAGAGAAAGTATCATCACACATATATACCACTATAAAAGCAGTGATAGAACCACATTATGTTAATGTTATTTAAGAAGATAAATATTTCCATCTCCGAGATGATCATAACTAGTGATGATCATGGTGAGATTTTTCAGGTAAGTATTTTCTAAACTGGTAGTACTTACTGAAAAAATCCCTGTGATTGCCGTGTTCATTCATGCTTGATACCTCTGCAGACAAACTTCCCATTTTTCAGCATGATACTGGCAGCCTATCCTGCCCTCCTCTCTGATAAAGCTCTACCAATTGAAAAGACTAGTTGAAAAGCAAAATCTGAGAAGCATGACAGCTGCAGTGGTATTTTTTTCTTGAATGGCAAAAGAACTCTGTGACATTTAAGAAAAATACTACATAGAATCCATAAAAATTGTTTGTTTGGAGTCCCTGTGGCAAGCTAAATGCCAAGTGGTGTTCAGTTACAAAATACTGGGATCGGGTGGATGCTGTGAATGTTTAACCATGTCCATAAGCCAGTCAGCTGTAGCATGCACAGGAAAGTGAGACATAAGAACCGAGTTTGATGGGGAGCGCATGGTGCTTCTCATGGAAAGTGCAGTTTGGCTGCCCCTTAAGGGGGATGCAGGCTTCTGAACACATCGGAACAATACTGCTGCAACAGGTGCCATACCAATTCCATGCCCCACCTGTTTGATCTTAATGCATGAGAGCTTGTTTTGCTCAGACAGCTAGGATGCCTCCTCTGTTTTTATTTGTTCTGGTTTATTAGCAAGAACAAAAATGTTCATTAAGTTAGTGGATTTTTTATTTCCTTTAATGATTAGAATAGCTTGTTTTCTTTGGTAGGCCAATAACTCAGTGTCTGGGGAACAGAGGAGTAATGTTCCTCCTAAAAACAGCAAGCAGAGGTAGAATTGGAGGGATTCCATAGGGTTTGTAAAGACAATTGAAAGAAGGAAAACTGATACTTCCTGCTGTGACTTTCTGTAAATCCACTGTGGGATCTACTTGCGTCACTCTTGAGAAGCTGTTGCATCCCACGGAGCAAGGGTGGTGTAATTGTGGTCCTTGCTGGGACAGGTGTGACTCACAGCACTCCACCCTTGGCTATGGGGACTGTGAGCCCAGGAGTTGGAACAAAACAGTCTGTAGAGAAAGAATTCCAGGAGCATGGCCCTGCTAGCACCTCAGCATTTATACTTTCCTTTAAACCAGAAGACAGGAGGGATTTTAGTTTTGATTTGACTCTTGGATACCTGCAAATAGTGCTCAGTGGAGGCTTTACTTGTGCTATCACAAAATTTAGGCTGTCTGTATGGAAACAGTTTTCTTGAGTTTACATTAATTGCATAACAGATAAATGTTTCCCCAGTGCTGACACAGATTGTTCAGTATTGTCGTGTATCATTTTTAGGCTGTAAAAATAAACTAACATGTAGCTTGATGTACTGCCATTTTATGACATGCTTCATGGTTCCTTCCAAAACCCAAAAATATTCTGGAAACAATTAGAAGACAACAGAGTTCCATGGAGGGTATTGGACTATCCTCCTTGAGCTGTATTATCTTTAAATTTGTAGCTCTTTGTTTGAATGTGAGTAGTACCTGCAGAAAGTAGGACAGAAAGTAAGCAGAAAGAGCATTTAAATCTGAATAAGGTATTGCAACAGTCTGAGGAGTGTTGTCAGGCGGTATAAGCTAGTTAATAGTCTCCATTCTGAGAATTTTTTTCTCTTTGTTTTTTTGGTGGGGATTTTTTTGTCCTTGCAGTGTCAGGAGTTTTACACAGCTTGAAGTGTAATGGCTTTTGGTCATGTGGTTTAGTAATGCCAGCTCTAGAAGAGAGCTTAAGTCACCTGCCAATGCCTGTGCCTCTTCCCAGGTATATCTGATACACTGATCTTAGTAACAGTAATCTTACAGGAGTGTTTTTAGAAGTTTCCAGGATTGTTCTAGGTTTGCTAGCCATTTCTTGGGTACAACAAGTTCCATGTGTGTGGCTACATGAAGTTAGCTGCTGCTCTTGTGCTACGTTCTTCCAGCATTCCCTAAGGAAAATGAGGTCACCATGGTGGTGGGAGCAAGCCAACATTCATCTGCAATTGTCTCATCTCCCTGCTGCTGCTGCTCTGGACAGGCCAGCTGGTTTGGAAGCCCAACCTCGCCGGAAAAAAACCTGAAATACAGCTGTAACTGATTTTATATTAAGGGTAAAAAGAGTTGCCTATATCCATACTGTGCAGGCAGACAGGCCTCTTGCTTGCCTAGTTCTTCATGTGTGACAGGGCAGAATTTACCCACTACCAGCTGAAGGAGGTAGCAGTTTGCGAGCAAAAAGATAGAAAAGTGGTTCACTAGGATAAGAATGCTTTTTTTATTTGAACAGTCTGGAAACATAAACCTTGGCTCTGTTTTTTCTTGGAAAATTGTGATTGTGTGACAGTGTCTCACTGTTCTTGTCTGCATTATTAGAGGGAGAGTGGAAGGAGATGGCTAGTATTTTGCTTAAGTTCATTGTAAAACTCAAGTCACAGGCTTTCGTCAAACTCTGCAAGACTGTTAGGCAGAAGACCCTATGATGATTGTGCAGAGCACATTTTGTCAGCCTCTTGCTGAGTGAACAGCTTTCACTGACCAGTGCTGCCTTGGGGTTCCTGTTAGCGTGTCGAATGGATGCCGGTGGCATCGTTACCCCTACGTCTGCTGTTTCAATTTGTAGAAGAGAGATTTTTTGCATTGCAGAGGTTCTCTGTCCTTTGAGAAGGTATATGCCTACTCCCATTTTCTCCCCAAGTGTGTACTACTTAGAATTCTGACAGCAGACAATCAAATGGATCTTCCCGATTGTAGAATCATATTGTAAATACTTGGACATAAAGGATACACCTTATAACTCTGAAGCACAGAAAGGATTTACATATTACACAGCAGTGTACTAAAAGGGAATTATGTCTGGGAAAAGGGAATTAGGTTAAAGATGCATATTCCTGACTTCAGAAGTTATTAATATTGCCTTACATTCATTCAAACTCAACACTTTTTCTTAATCAGGTCTTTGGCTGGCAAAACCATCTGTAACTTGGCTGTGCAGAAACAATTTCAGCCTATGACTGGCAGTCTTTCTTAGATGTCAAATTGAGGTTCAGCAGAAGGAAAAAGGAAGAGATCAAATTGCTTTTAGTTCTAAACCAGTGGCTGTTTGGGTACATCTGTGCATCTCTAAAAACAGTGGGCAACTTTAACAATACCAAACAGAAATATATGCTCTTGAATATTGGTGCCTGCTAAGGATTATTTGAAACAGTTGTCAAGAAGCTCGTAACCCATTGTTGTAAAACCATTTGTTCAGACTTACAGCTTTTAATCTGAAATATATTCAGAAAGTAGGTTGTGTTGGAATTAATGTGGAAGAAGGAGAATGAATAGACTACAGCATCACAAGAAATAATGCGTGGCACTTATATTTTCACAATGACCTGGAGGTCTGCTTCTAGCTTCTAAATATGTACTAGGTGGAAACTACTTGGATTCAATTCAAATGGCAGTGTGGGTGTGATAGCATTGGCTTCAGCATACAATGCCCAGCCCCACCTGCCTTCAGTGATTAATTCCCATGTTGTCTGAAGTGTGTCATTACTTGTTAACAAGTGAACTAGTTCAGAGGGACACAGGGAGCAGTCAATCTCTGGGTTGCAGTGCACATACACCTGTAGTATTTTCTATCTGAGGGGCTTAGAATGCTTTAAAAATCCTTGTTCAAGGTAAATGATTGTTGAAAAACTGCTGGCACCTGAAGTGTGAACTGTTTGCAGCCGTGAAGAGAATGTGCCCCTTGCCAGCATCCTGGCTGAACTCACCAGTGCTGTGAAAGGATGCTGAAAGGGCGCCGTTTTGCTCACTACTTGATCAAGTTTTCTCAGTGTCTGTGCAGCAGTTACAATCCTTGGTTGCACCTGAACATGAGGAAAGCAATAAGTGCAGACATACCTGTAAAGCACACTTATTTGCTCCAACGTTGATCCCAGGCAGCTCTGTGTTTAGAACAGCTTGATCTGATCTAAATTGCTTCCAACTCACCATGACAGTCCAGCAACTGGGAACCATCAGGGCTCATAGGAGAGCAAATATCTGCTTTCTCCATCAAGGCCCTGGGTGATGGCAGCAACGAGGAAGTTTTAATGCCTCCACCTTTTGGGTGGTGTGGCAGGAGTTCTGTGGCTAGTCATTGTCAGCTTTGAGCACCTCGCATTTCCAGTGCCACTGGAGGACTCCTCTGTTTTGGTTGAAGGGGGAGTCTCAAACAGTACCTTCTGTTACTGCCAGCTCCAGTTTTAAAGGCAGAATTTATATTTGTGGTACATCGCTCCCCTTAAATTCCCCCTTGTGTTTTTAGCCCTCAGCCTGCCCCCCCATCAGGCTGGTGGTGGAGAGATGGACTGACCTTGCTGTTGCTTTACCAGAGGTGGATTTCTGATCTGTCTGGTCGGGTCTTAGAAGTGTTAGTTCATTCAGAAACTGACTTCTGGCTTGAGCCGTCAGAAGGGTGTGGGTCCTGCCACATGACATACTTTTCAACTGCCCCTAGATACTGAGGGTGCTTAAACTGAAAAAACAGCACTAGTGCTAGCTAGATGAAACTGGGTTGGATTTTAAACAGAAAATCTATGCAACAAGAGCCAAAAAAGAAGTGGT
This sequence comes from Pandion haliaetus, assembly GCA_013401275.1. Taxonomy (NCBI): domain Eukaryota; kingdom Metazoa; phylum Chordata; class Aves; order Accipitriformes; family Pandionidae; genus Pandion; species Pandion haliaetus. The sequence goes on from VYZV01025765.1 coordinate 59,379, forward strand.
GAGAAATTATTATTGTGTGTGGCATTGTTTTATGATCAATACAGCCTCTTGTCCATTTGTAGAGATAATTCACATTTTAAAAATGTAGGACTAATTGTTTCATCAATGTAAAAATGAATTCCCTTCAGATCAAAAAAATGCAACTGTTTGAAGTGCTTGGTAATTGTTTTTTGTCTAAAGCTAATTACTACTGGCTTGTGCTGTGGCTAATAATAAATGAGTTCATGGAACATTAACTCACGCTTCTGTATCTTCACTACACTATTTTAATTCCTGCTATTCATGATTTAGTTCTCACACTTTTATTGCGTGGTACCTTAAAGACCTTTCTTTGATCTAAATCTCAATTTTAACCAGCTGACCTGCATTTTTGTTTAATAATAGTCACTAAGTGCTTCTGATAAAGTCAGACTTTCTTTTCACTGAAGCAAATGTAAGGGGTAAAAGAGCATAATAGTTCCTGTAGATTACATCTCAGAACCTTGGGAAACCCTGCTTGGCAAGCAAGCTGAAATTCCTTTTTTGAGTTGGCCTGGTTCATAAATTGTCACCTCTGCTACTTTGAGAGCAGACTTTACTTCTGTCATTGTTCCTTGTGTGTATGGGCCATCTTCTCTGCTATTTTGTGTGGCAAATCCAGACACACCTCCAGGCTAAACCCTGCAATATTTCTGCAAGAAACACTCATCACCATGTAGCATATGCACAGCAGACTTAACATTACAGGTGCCCCTCCCAGATGCAGATCCCCAGATAGCTCTTTGCTATTTCTTATTGTTGCCAAATCCAGACAGTTCCATTCTCACACTTTTCTGCTGAATGTGCAGCAAAATGAATCTCTGCATTTGATTTAGTGTGTAACAAAATGATGGTTGTGTGCTTACTTATCAGAGGGGCTCTGCACCTGGATAAGCTGGTGTTTTTCGCATGTGTAAAATATATACTCTAATGTCAAAACAGTCACTATGGAAGTAAAAAAAAAAATCCTGAGTCAAAGCAGCAAGTGGATCAAAAGAAAAAATGTTTACAAATGCTGTTAGGCAAANAACTCTTTTGTGTGGAGACAGGAGGGAAAAGCCCTAATATTTTAAGCTCCTTAGCTTTAGCTAAAGTATTCTGTGTCCTCAATTATTTTAGTAGAACCAGCTTGACAAATAAGTTAAAACCTAGGTAATTGAGGCTTTTTATTTTCCACTAACTCCAGCAGTTCAGTGCCATACTCACTTATCTGTTCTCTTCCTTTTGAGAAGAGAAAATGAAAAACCTACCTGTCCCCAAGAGCATTTTGATACACGTATGCAGGTATATGCATGTGCACACTTGCTTTGCACACAAGCCGATGGCATCCTGAAACTGAGAAAGAGACCAAATATTTGTTATTGCTAATCCACTTTGGGATAAAAAGTCACTTGTGCTGATTAAGAATTGTCACCTGGGGAGTTACTGCAGAGCAGTGTATGTCCTTCTTACACACATTCTTGCTTGCACTCAGTTCCGCCCATTGTTTCCTTGTACAGTGGTCTGGAGTAACAATGAACTTGGGAATAAAGAAGTGGAAACCGGGCACTGGCTGCTGCAAGTGGGTACATGGTTGCTTTGCGGTAGAGGGTATAAACCATTCTCTACTGGCAGGATAGAACAGTTAACACTTGTGTGGATTGTATCCTGTGGCTCTGCTTACAGGTCTGAAATTACTGTCACAGAGATACATATTTCCTCAGAGGATTTTATTTCTGCCTTTGCTCTCTCTGCTCCCCCAGGGAGGAAGATGAGTATTCAGAGCTGCGGTCAGAGCTCAGCCACAGCCAGCATGAGGTTAATGAAGACTCACGCAGCATGGACCAGAATTCTGTTTCGGTACCAGAGAATCAGTCCACCATGGTCACTGCTGACATGGGTGAGTTACGCTTCTTTGTAGACACGATTCCTTCTTGCAGCAGAAAGGCGTCATAGCCTTTGAAATGCAAATTCAAATGTTTGGTGAGGAAATAAATTAGTCTAGGCTGTGTTAATCACAACAAATGCTGAACTTGACTATGAACTTAGATGTGAACTAACCTCTGTGCCTTGATGTAGAATAGCTATGGGATCTAAAATGGAATGATTGTTCAGGAGAGCTCATGACTTTGGGGAAAGAAGAGAGGGAAAAAAGCTATTCACATACCTTACATGTGCCTGTAAAGTAGTCTTAACTCCAGAAAAGAATTGCAGCCAGAGTAAAAGTTTGGGGAGAAAGCATGGAGAATGGAACTGTCTGTCCAGTTCTTTTACAGCCTAATTATAAAGGATGTCTTTACTTTTTAAAAATTGAGAGCCTTTTAAAAGTACGGAATAGCTTACCAAAATGGATTTAGACAAGGATAAATCTGACACAAGCCTTTCAAATACAGTGCAAGTAGGGAGCACCTCCAGACAGTCCGTAACTAGTTTTTTTCTGATTAAGAACTAAGAGGGCAAGCATCTTTCCTTCAGAATTCCATCTATTTTGTCATCCAAGCACTATTCCTGATCATTTGAAGAACCTTCAAGTATGGAATAATTACTCCATAAAGTTTGTGATATAACTATGAGCAGATACGAGGCCTTCAGTATGATAATGTTTTACGTGTTTGGGCACTGTAGCTGAGCACCATAGCTGTAGATGAGCATAAGTCTGGTGTAATCCTCACTATGACTGATTTCCAGAATTCTTTGCAGAATATTATTTCTCTAATTTATATTTAAAACCAAATACTTGGTCGCCATTTTCTTCCCTAGGTAAACTAGCTGAGTGCCTGGGAGCTTCTGTGGGTGATACTGTACACAAGCACTGTTTTAGGAAATCACTGAAATAGCAGTCTTGAGCCCTGTTGCAGAACTTGTGATCCTTAAATATTAAGCTGTTAACTCTGCATGAGGCTTTGATGGTTATAGTGCAACATGCAATATTTGCTTCCTTATATAAGAAACTGTATTAAACCATTTTCCACTTGTTTGGTGCAGTGCACTTCATTATTGAGAACTTTTTGCTGCTTTTTCCAGTACCATGCCTTTTAGAAGAATGGACCTGAGAGCAGGCTGACTTTTGGGCATAGTATTCATTGCCCTCGAGAGGAGTTTAGTAATTTAGAAAACATGTTGATATTGTAAGCAACCATATAAAAGAGATTTTCTTTATGATTTCTTAAATTGAAATGAATACACCAGCTCTGGAGCTGTATTTGTTTATAAATGAAGACCTGCCATAGCATGTTTGTGTTTCAGTGTCTTTAATTTCTAGAAACATTGGTAGAATAATATTAATAATAATGTAATCGCAAAGTGTCTAACATACAGAATTCAAAGTATACTTAACAAAATATTGCATGGAGTCAAGATATTTTAAGCAGAGTTTTTTATATTGTTAAAAAGTGAGAGGTTTTGTTGTCAAAAGTTAATGCTTATTACTAAGTTCCTACTTGAACAGATTCTAACATGAGGACTTTTTCCTTTAATTTTCGTTCCTTTTTGTTTTCCTTTCTTTTGACAAAAAATTCCAAACTAATTTACTTTTCAGCATTTATTTTGGGATTAGGGCTTTGATTTTTTTCTTCATGGAGAGTGGAGCTGAAGCAGGGTTTGTATATATTAACACCAAGTTATCCATTTAAGTTTCTGCTAACAGTGGGAAACATGGCGATAAAATGAAATATAGCAACAGACAAAATGCAAGTGTTAACTCCAGGGATTCTTTCTTTTTTTCCATGTTTTCCTGCTATACATAGACTCTGTCTTTTTTGGTTTTTGTTTCCGTATTCCTGTGAAAATAAATCCATTTTTGTATATATGTGTGTGTGTGCGCATGTATACACACACATGTACATATGCACAAATTTGTATAAATTTTTTTATCCTTCTAGGTACAGGTATGTAAGGATAAAAAATTACAACCTAATAACGATGTGCATGACCTTGCTTATTGCCCTAATGGAATGAGTATCAGTGTCTTACTAAAAACAGTCATATGTCATGATACACTAATGAATGTGGATATGCTGCTCCATTGCTACAGGAAATAAAACACCAAGAGCTAAAACTATGAATGCTCGCCAGTATGTCTTGCAGAGCTTGTGATAGGGTGGTTCTGGTTTTCTATGAGAAATGGGATTCTCATTATTGTAAACCCTTATTTTCTGGGGAAACCATTGTTGCAGGAACAAAACTCAGCATACAAGGTCTTGTGAAGGTTGTTGAAATGGACAAAATGTCTGTTATAGAAGATGTTATGGAAACAAACAAATTCAAGCAAACGAAATAGAGGTTTTTACAGTTAAGCGTCCTGCATGGTATATGCTGCTTATAAGTGAGTTGTTATTATAAAGGGATTTTTGGTGTTACTACAACAGATGGGTGGCTGCTAGTCAAGAACTAGTGAATATGACTTCAAGAGTAAAGTTTTGTATGTGTTGCCCATTCACATTTTTCATACTATATTGTGGCATCATTTTAAACTCTTCATTTCGGTCAGCAGTGGGTTCATGTTTGTGTGCATTAGGCTGTGGAATTAGATTTGTGGTAGCGAGTTTACAGTTTTTTACCTTCTGATCATCTCATCCCTTCATCCAACCTCTCTCAGTCTTCTCTTGCACGGAGAGATTTCAAGGCAGTCTACAATAATCTGGTGTCTCGTGTTGATTATCAATTTCAGATGCAGTTCAATGCCCACTATTTTAGTCCCCTATAAGAACCACAGCCATGAGACTACACGGAATTCTGACCACAGTGAAACGCTTGCAGCAGTAGTATAGAAGTAACACCCTCCAGCAAGAATGCCCGCCACTGTTTTTTAGTAAGGTACAGGAACTGCCGGTGCACTGCTGTTATCATAGTGCACCACTTGTGTGCTGTATTGTTGGTAGTTACTGCAAACTGTTAACTAGTAAGCCAGAAATACTAACTAGCACATCTGAGAGACAGCACAAGGGTGAATTCTACCATGTCTCTGCCTTAGGAACTGCCACTGTCTGTCACCAGATGTGAGCCTAAGAGAAATGAAAATAATTTATAAAGTGAGCTAGCAAGGTACTGAGACCCACTTGTTTTCACAGAAATGGAGGGCACTGTGATGCCAAAGGCACTAGAAGAGCTTTGCCTAAAGACAGAAAATAAATTGATTCCCTGCTGAATTTTAAAATTAAAATAGTGTTGTTGTATATATTGCTAAAATGTTTGTACTATGGAACATAGCAAAGAACTAGGTGTGCTGTTATGATCCCTGTACATTCTGCAATTGCATTTGAAGAAGAAATAGTTATAAAAATGAAACATAGGTGCTGAGATAGTCAGTAGGGATCATTCTGTAAACACTAGGTTTTTTTAAATCAAGCAGTGCCTAAGTACAACCACAAAAATTCTTCTGAGAAATGTCAAGTCATAATGTCAATGAATATACCAGGCAGAAAAAATGTTGAATTTACAGAGAAAACCTACTGAGGGTAATAAAATAAGGATAGTGGGCGTTTAACAGGAAAAAGAATAACAAAAAAGAAATGGCATAGTATGTGAGCATGCGGTGTTTTAAAATGTTGTCCTCCAGAAATGAGAGTTTTTTGAAGAAAAAATGAACACTTCAAATAAGTAGGGGGAGTGTTATTTGTCAGCTGGGAGGTAATTTGTGATTTCAGTTGATGTGGTTATGGTATTTAAGCCTATCAGTTGGTGAGGAAAAAGTGGCAGATTGCAAGGACATTCCTTGAATGGTATCAGTCCTAGCTGTTCTGCAACAGGCACTTCCTGGGCTAGAGTTTGTTTTTTCACTGAGTCACTAATTGTTGCAATATTTGTTTTGTTTTGTTTTGCTTTCTTTTAGATAACTGTAGTGACTTGAATTCAGAACTACAAAGAGTGCTGACAGGTCTGGAAAATGTTGTCTGTGGGAGGAAGAAAAGCAGCTGCAGTTTATCGGTAGCAGAAGTGGATAGACATATTGAACAACTCACTACCGCCAGTGAACATTGTGATTTAGCCATTAAGGTAACAGTAACATTTGGCTTTAAAATGCAGCATGTACATTGCCTGAGAAACCTGATAGCATTCTGTAGTAATAGCACTTTACTTCCAAAGGTGTCAGAGTACTTCACAGAAATCAACTCCAGCTCACTGGGTGTGTTGGGTAAGCAGTACTACGCCTGTTTTACACTGAATTCTCCAAGGCACAGGAGGAGCTACTAACAGACTTTTAATGTCAAATCAGAAACGTATTTGTCTCATGCTCCTTGCAGAGATAAGAGAAATGGGGACACTCAGCAGTTAATTTACTTTCTGAAGGTTATCCAGCAAACATGTTGTCACTTGCCCAAGGTCAAACAGCTAGTCATTGACCAGTAACAGAAAACACAATATGTAATGCTTGCTGAAATTTGAAGATAAAATGCCATATATTATGCATAAGTTGTGCCTTTGCTGTGTTAAAATAAGAAGCTAGTATTTAACACAAAGCATATGTGGTATATTAATTCTAATGAGACAAGCCAGACACAGCAACAAATAATTCAGCTGATACTTGTATGTCTTGGTTTTATCGTGCATGTAACAGAACAAGAAGAGGGATGCCAGATAGCACATGTAATGAAGACGCTGCAATTCAGAACCTGAAAGCAAGGGAACCATAGATTATCTTACTATATACAGGGAAAGAGCTGAACAAGTTTTTGGGTCAGATGGAAAGGCATCAGTGACTCATTTACATAAGAACAAATATATTGAGGGTTTGCTCTTGAAGTGGGGAGGTCTCTGACCATTCTAGACAGCTTAGCCCTTTGGCATACTACTGGGAAATGTCCCTTCTGTCCCTGGTGGTGCCTGAGGAATATAATGGCCTATAAAGAAATTGATGTTGAATAGTAGTTTGAAGAATGTGAGTATATATGAGAGAGAGACAGACTGACTTCTAGGTCTCTTAGGAACAGTCTTAAAGCAGTTTATTTGAGTGTGTCAGAGGATTAGGATCAATACTTCAAATGTTACCCAGTATTATCTGCAGTTTTAGGGTTAAGTGTTCTCAGAAGTCAGTATGCACCAAGAGAGGGATTGTAGATCGTGGAAAACAGGTAGAGATTGGTCTGTGTGAGTTCCACAGAGGTCTCTGAAATGAGATGAGATGAAAACTTCCGCAGGAGGTGGATTCAACAAAATGTCAAACTGGCTGCCATAAACTTAATTCTCAAGCTTTTTATTTTAACCCCATTATTTACTGTTGATTCAAGTGAACTACAATCAAACTTTATAATGATAAGTAACTGTCAGCAGCTTCTTCCTGGTTTAAAATGCAGGCCTTTTATTTTCATGTGATTTCTACATGTGTAGCTGTTTTGGGGGAAAGCTTTTCTCCACTGCCTGTGCTGTAGAGCCTGGGATTGTTTGTGTTTGACAAGTGATAGCATGCAAAGATTATTAACCTTTCAGGAAGATAGGAATCTCTCTGACATGCTCTGGTTATGTGCTAGGGAAGCATGTCACTAATGTGCTTAATATAGCAAAACCTACACATGGAGCCCCTCTCCACATTTCCATCCATGGCTGCAGGTCATTTATCCTTTCCTGCTTACTCAGACAGAGAACTGAGAGATTTTTAAAACAGGTAGAATCATGAACAGAAACCAGAAGTTCTGACACTCTTTTGCTTTAACTGTTGGCTTTTTCTTCACTGACGAACTAATGCATTTAAATGTTTTGAATACTTCTGCTTTGATGGTTAAATTTCACTGGGTATCTTTTAAAGCTGTTGCTGGTAATTTGGGGGGAGGGGAGCTTCTTTTATACTAATCATGTGACCCTAGCTAGCTCAATTATTTGTCACACAAAGAATGAAAAGACCTTGAAATGACATTTATCAGATTGTCTGATAACTAAACAGTTGCAAAAACATCCTTTGTTTAAGAAAATTTCCATAGAGTAGGCTGCTTAATGCTTCATATATTTTGAATAGTAAGTAACTATCAGTAACAGATACCTACCACTAAAACTCTACTGATTAAAAAAAGGTGTAAATATTTCCAAACGTGAACCATTTAGAACATGAGAACAGTTGCACTGGGTCGGACCAAAATTCCACCTGTCTAGTGGCAGATGCCAGTGGAACGACCACATCAAAAAGGACATGCATAGTATGTCCTTCTTCTCCTTCTTCAAAGATCCTTCTAGCAAGGTGGGTTTAGGAACTTCTTCAGCCAGAGATGATGTCTTTGTGTTTAATAGTCATGGGTGGAATTTTCTTCCATGTTTGTATCTAATGTGTTTTTTAACCATCTATGGTTTTGGCCTCCATAAATTCTATTAGGAATAAACTTTACTGTTGAGTTATGCCTTGTGAAAAAGTCCTGGTTTTGCTTCTTTTAAACCTCATACTTGCTGATTTTATCTAATACCATGTCTGTAACACAACTCCTCTTGTAAGGAAAGTAAGGCAGAGAGTACTGATGGCAGTGTCAGAGACAAGACTGGAATTACCATGATAAGACATCCTGCCCTGTGCTCGGAACATTACATTGTAATTCAGTCCTGTAATCCGTGAAATTATACCTGAATTTATCTGCTGCACAGCAGCATGCCAGATAAAACTGCTCTGTAATACTGCTTTGAAGGAAAATAAACAACCTGGTAGTTTACATAGATATATCCATGTACAATATTTATGTTTTATTTACTACGGAGGATGGTAGCATGTTGGTCATCAAACCGGAGAATTGTGGTAATAGTTTAGTCAGTAAAACGATACTGATCACATCAAAATGAAGGAGCATACAAGCAAGCAGAAAGGCTCCTCAGCTTTGTTAAGGACTGTAGGGCAGCCCTTAGTACAACTGTCAGACCCATGCTGATGCTGTCACTGCCTGAACTTTGTACTTGTGTGGGCAGATGGTAGCAATGGAGTCTGGAAAAAAGAGCAGCAGCCTCTCTGTCTGAAGATACCTCTGTGGTATTGAGCCACTGCCGCTGCTTCCTCATGACAGCCCTTCCTCTTTCAGTGTTGCTCCAGGAGGCTCTGAGGAGGAGAAGAGGCTTGGGAAAGGGAAGGGTTGGAAAAATAGCAACACTTGGAGTAAGGGGAGTAAGGAGGTAGAAAACAGCAACAGAACTTGGCAGGGGAGTAAGGAGGTAGAAAACAGCAACAGAACTTGGCATTAGAGGGGTGAGAAAATAGCGGGGGAAGTGCGTGAAAGAGGAGAGGATGTTTGGGGGAAGAAAGGAGAGAAAAAGACAGCAACAAAGAGACATGGTTTAAAATAAAGCTAGCATCATCAAGGGTGAATGGTCCTGCCATTACAGAGCTTTTCTTCACATTGTAAGATTAACCACCCTGTGCTTATTCAGAACTTGAACTCATCCTCATGTTGTGTTGAACTTACCTTGTCATAATCTGAGACCTGTAGGTCCAAGTGAAACTAATGTAAGGGAGAGCTACGGCTTCTTTCATCTTGCAGAGATGTTGCAAGGCATTGCTTATTTAGAAAAGTAATTTAAGCTTGCTACCAAATATGTAAGCAGAATTATAGTGTAGATACTCTGTCAATGGAATTTTATATTTATGACTCTAAATGTACTGAAGTTTTATGTAAGAGAGACATGAAATACAATTTAAAAGGATAAACTGAACCTGACTGCAAAAGTTTTGTCCCTGCTTCTTGCATGGAGGCATCTTGAACTAGTTGTTAAAAATAGTTTTTTTTCCTTTTGTATGAGTGTCTTTTCCTCCTCACTAAGGAGTCTTGCTGTAGCCAAGATTTATTCTTTAAGATTAATGAACTGATAACAATAAATAACCAATGTTTCATTATAATAGACATATAATAAAATGTCACTGATACATTAGTGTCAGATAGTGCTGGAAACACTGGGAAGATTCCTAGCAGAAAAAAAGTGCAGTTGTATTTTCAACTTGGTTTGTCATTTTCAGCTGTACTCTAGTTGGTTCTTTTAGTGTCTCCCAAATTAAGGAGATAAACTTTGGTTAGTAATTTTTGTTATATATGAAAATTAAGTCCTTTTCAATAAAACAACTAAGCAGACTATTTTTAACTTTGGTACCTGAGTTATTTATCTTCCATATTAAACTTAAAAGTATAGGCTTCAGCTATAACTTGTTCTTGGATTATCCAATGAAATGGAACTTTCTAGGTTGCTAGTTATATCATATATTCACTTATTTCCCATGTTCCTTCCTACCATTTTAATGCAGACTGCCTTCAGAGAGATTCAAAAGCTTATAAGCAACATTTGGAGGGTTTTTGCTTGTTGCAAAGGTCTTCCATAAGTGAAAAAAATTAATACAGGCACAGCATATGCTGTGTAGTGGAATCAGAACTGCATGTAGTTACCTGACACATTGAGCATTATGCTGTGTTTCAACATGTTGAATGACCAGTCTGACGGTAGGTGAGCTTAGGCATGGCAGTATTACCTTGCTGGTGGTGTGTGCGTGTAGTTCAGTTTCAGCCAGTGGAAGCTGCTGAATATCCTTTGTGCTGAATGGTGCCTACAAGGCACAGTTCTGAGCAAGGGGATGGGGCAGGAAATGCTGAATGGCATTATATGTCCCAGAGAAGCCCAACTTTTTTCAGGCCCTACAAAGGCTGTAATGTCTTCTGGTATAATGTAAGCCTAGCCAAGGCCAGTTTTATTTCTTTCATCTCTCTGTCACCTCAAGGAAAACATGTCCAGGGACATGGGAAAGAAGAGTCCTGGTTTTTTACTGTCCCACTCTTTTCTTTGCCATTTTGGAGAGTTGGCCTAAAACTAAAAAAGGCCCCATGCCATCCATGTACATTCACAGGCTTCTGCTTTCTGCCTGTTACTCAGGCAGGGGAACAACAAACACAGTGCTTACCCATGACAAGGAGTCATTAATTTGTTTTAGAGTGTTCTGAGGTGAAACTACTGGGACTCCTGTCACTTATGGGTGACATATGTTTTATTTGCATATAAAACATCCATCTGCTTTGCTACTGGTCAGTATGAAATATTTTAAGAAAATGGTCAAACTGTCAAACAAAATAAGCAATAATTTTGTTTGACATTACCTACCAAACAAAAGAGCAAAGTGATGGTGTTCTGGGACTGGGTGTGTACAGACAAGTATATATAGTTGCCTGTTACATGCTTCTGTCCTGTGTACCATTACTCCTGTTCAATCATCTTTTCTCTGCCTCTTTCTGTTTTTTGATGACTGTATTTTTGCAGACTGTGGAAGAGATTGAGGGTGTGCTGGGACGTGACCTTTATCCAAATCTGTCTGAAGAGAGATCTCGTTGGGAAAAGGAGCTAGCTGGCTTGCGGGAAGAGAATGAGAGCCTCACAGCCATGCTGTGTAGCAAAGAGGAGGAGCTGAACAGGACCAAGGCCACCATGAATGCTATTCGTGAAGAAAGGGACAGACTGCGTAGAAGGGTAAGGCTGCTGCATAGATGATGGCTTCTTATTCCTCCTAGCCTGCATAATTTTGTCACCAAAACAAGCTTCTCTTTAATCTTGCTTCCTGTACTGGCTGTAGGGCTTTTTGTTGTTAAAGCTGAGCTATACAAATTACAGAACTGGGACAAAACTGAACATAATTGAAAAAGAGTGTGTGATGAACAGCCAAGGTGTACAACAACCTGATGTCAGAAATCATGTGTTAACAGAAAACCCGATACTCATCTCTAAGGAAGCATATGTAACTTGTCTATAGAAAAAGCAGATGTTCATTTAGTGAGTTTTCCTGTAAACAACAAATATTTCTTTGTTTTTAATGGGAATTCAATTTGTGATTAGGAGAAAGAAAAAGAGCAGGACTCCTGTCAGTGGGTAATAATTCTCAGAACTGAACAATGACTAGTCCCAGCCATGTCCTGCTTCCCTCTCTACATTTTATGATGCTGCAAGGTCAGATAAAGGCCTTGTGCTTTGTATGGAATCCAAACTAAAAAAGCCTGGAAATTTGTTCACAAAGAAGATGAAAGATCCAAGAGAACATGACCTCAATCTCTGTTACTTAAATTTGTTGACTTCGTCCCTCTTAAATCTGCAGAGTTTTGCCTAGATATGAAATAATTTTGGTTTTAAAAAAGGCAGTTTCAAGTTTCTGTTCAATTTGAGTGACAATTTAGACAACTGTATCTTGGTAGAATTATTGGAAGCGTTGCTCTTCACCTACTGGCAGCAGATGAACCTTTTATGCAAATACTGTGTTTCTGAAACAACATTGTTCTGTAGCGAGGGTATCATTTTAGCACGAAGCGGCGTTGTGTGAGACTTCCAATCATCAGATACCGAGCCACAAATTACCTTCGCAAAACTCACTATCCTCTCTTAACACTAAAAAAAGGTGCGTGCGATGAGGGAAGAATAGTAATCTGCTGTCATGTAAAACAAGACCACCTCAACTTTTACTTTCTAAAATTTGGTTTTATTATATAACATAAGTGTAAGTTGTTTTCAGTCCTCAAGTTTTTGGACTGGTTTTATAATGACACTTCTTTTTAAGCAGAGGCAGTACTACCCCTTGAGCTACAGAAGTAGCATTTATGCATCTGGAGAATTATTGCAGGATTGGGGCGGGGGGATGAGGTTGGCAAGCGGGCAGAGAATAGAAGCATGTGCTTGTGAAATTTGCTTACACAAATGCAGATATTGACGCTACAGGTAATACGGATCAATATTGGGATATCAAAATAAGAAAAAAATAGACGGCCTCGAGGATAGAATTAATAGAAAAAGATTTAAATTTTGAGAGGTACGGAATGCAAGTTAAGTTGCTTAGAAGATCAGTAACAAGTTTATGCCAACAGCCAGAAGCTCCTCAGTTAAAAAACAGAAAATGGGAAAGAATTGGTGTTTGTACCCTCAGGGATCAGCAAAATCTGAATTTGATTTCTCTTCACAAGTGCTGGAGAACGCAAGTAAGTATGAGAGCTAATGGCTGTTCAAACTTAGGGACCAAACTGGAGCAAGAACAGATTAATATAAACCACTCATGGCTGTATTAGGCCAGAAATCAGACTGTGAGGTGTCTCACAGAAAAGAGGATTGTGCTTCTGCAGAGACAGTGAGGAGTAAGGCTACTGACTAATAGGCTACTTTGAAAATGGAGCTTTAAAATACTAGAGTCATGTTTGTATAATGAAATACGTGACTATGCAGGGATACCTACCTATTAAACCCAGGATCTTTACATTAGGATTGCATCCAAGGGAAGGCAAAAAAGCATACTTTCAGTTGTCCCAGTTAATACAGCTGCATTAATTCTAGAGCTAGCCTTAATATCTGCACAAAACTGTTATGTTTTGCCCAGATGCCAGCAACTGCAGAGGGTTGGATCAGATGATGAGGAACATGCTGTTTAATTCTGTGTATGCGAATACTGCTTGACTTGGTCAATCTATATTGGAACCCCCAGTGAACCAAGCATTTGTGGAGTCACACAAGTATTGGCTATGTTATTGAGTATTTCACAATTTCCTTAGTATAGGCAGGGCCTAGGACTGAAAGGATAGTGTGTTAATCATACTGATCTAGTAGTTGCTGGCCTGTCTCTTGGAACTGCTGGCAGGGATGCTGCATGTGTTACTGATGTCTCTCTGTTTGGAAGCATCTCTGATGGAAACAGAATTAGGTCATCAACTTGTTTCATGTAACTGGCTAGAGCAATTGGCGGATGATAGCAGCAGTGAGGTGTTACTGACCCGAATTACGTTCACAGCACTGACCCTGGAGAGGGTAAGTCTTGAATTGCTCTGTAGAGACTGTGAGCTGTCTTGTATACAGCAAGCCAGTTTAAATGTTCATTCCTCTTTAATTAACAAAATTCTTCTTGGACAGATTGGATAGATGTCTTGCCCAGTAGACGAAGGATTAATGTTGGATTGGCACAGAGTGTAACAAAATCAAGCAGCCTCTATATTCAGGCACAGCTGGCAGGGTTTTTTTTTTTTCAGTTGTTTTCATTTAGTTTGCACCTATAGAGGACTTCATTGAAATATGGTTTTTAATCTCATCCTGAACTTGCAGAACAACTCATTTATTGCCCCCACCAGAGAAGTTTGTGCATGGCATATGACCCTGTCAGCAACAGTATGTAATTGTTGCACTGGAAACCATATTTGCATTTTTAATGTAATGTTGTCCATAGTTGCAACAAAATAAGTGTTTTCTTTGACCTATTAAATATTTTCTGTATGCCACCTGAACTCAGAGTCACTTCAGATTATTTCCCTGGAGAGTGGAAAAGGAGATCCAACTAAAATTTAGTTATTGTTTTTCTCAAATTAAATTGGGTGAAGCGAATAAGCTTGAAGTTGACCAGATCAATAGGTCTGTTGCTTTAGACAATATCTGTAATCAAGCAGAGTGCTTTCAATACATTTTTCTCAGGCTTGTTGGAGATTTAATTTAATTAGGTATTTACTGTGCTCAGTTAACAGATTGAGCCGCTTGCTAGAACACTGGCTGAGAAACAATATACATATGGAATTTATTTCTCACAGGTCATTAGTAAATGAGGTAATCGCTTATTTCTGTAGGGTGCCTGCAGTGTAGTGGCTAATGTCATAACGTAGAGGTTTATTTTACCTCTGCATGGTATTGCCATATTAAAAATAAAATCTATTTAAGTCTGGGCCAGTCCATGCCCTAGAAACTGTTTACACACAGCTGACCATAATCCTGAATCCAGTAATACAGATAAGATGCCAGCGAACATCTGTACCAGTTCATGGGATTAATGTTATTATTACATGAGAATAAGGTTGTAATCAGGTCAGCACTATTTATGACTGCTATATGTAGTAACAGACTTAAATAGTAGTAGAAGTAATATTTGTGTTCTTACACAAAATCTCTTGTATCTACCAGGGGAGTCAGATGAGCAGCACTGATGCAGCATATAAAATCCATCATGACTGCCAAGTAAAAGTTGTGGGTTTTTTAATTACCGCCCATGAAAGTTGCCAGATGAGTAGTGCCTCAGCACAGTCCCAAGCAGCCCATTGGCATGAGAAGCAGTAGGTGTGGGCAGTGTTCAGGCTTCTCTGAGGCTGTTCTGAAGAGCTGCGTCTGAAGTGAGAATGTGGTTCCAGCTCTGGAAGTATCTTAAGTCTGTTCTGTGCAAAAGCCATATGTCAACTTGTTCAGTTAATCAAATGCTCTTAGTTGTGAGGATTATTCTGTATCTCCTCCAAACTCTGCTGAATTCACCAAACTGACCACAACAAGAACAGAACTAGTATTTTAGCTATCTTTGACTTAAGACCTTAATGAAAACATAATCTGCAGAGGAGTAGAAAAGTGCTGGTTCAATGTGTGATCCCTCCAGCTGCCCAGATTGCCCCTACTCCAAGAAACTTCATTTCAGCACGAGGGCTCTCCCAAAATGCCTTGTTCTTGCTAGGAGTTGAAACCTTCCCAAACCACAGCAGGAGTCAGATCCTTGGCCTCGCAGGCATTCTTGAACCCACACTGTTCTTGGATGACACAAGGCTGGCACGAGCTGCTCAGCTGTCCTTGTTTTGGTGTCTTTCATGCTGGGATCAGAAGGTGCTGCTCAGGTTGCTAGAGAATGCTGGTATGTTACGAACCTTTAGAGATTATTACCAGCTTGCACAGCTTAACGTGATCCTTGAAATGTTGTCTCCTTGTCTCTTTGTGCGTACCAGAAACCTGAGGTAGCAGCCAAAAGCTATTTCCATTCTCCGCCTCCTTCAGTTGCATGGTATTTGCTTATGCAGCAGTATCTCCACTTGGCTGTTAACAAACTAGAGGTTTGCTTCTGTTTCCAAGCTTGTATGCAAATGCTCAGTGATTAACCTGAAATTAAATAAGAAGCAGCCTAGATAGGCTTACTGCCCTCATTTATGTTTGTTTCCACTGTGTGCTAGCCTGGATCAGAACACTTAAGTTGTGCTCGGAGCTTTTAGGGAATCCACCGTTCACCTCCCATGTCACGTCCTGCCATGTCCTTGGTTTTTGTTGCTGTGCTTCCTTTATAGAGGTGTGGCACCCAGATCTTTCTTCATGGAGCACTGCATGAGGGAGTTTTGTCTGAAAGGTGTCAAATGCAGAGGAGCACTTGCTTGGTAACATATTTGTATCACCCAGTGCCCTGTAGACTCTCCCGCTACTTAAAAAAGCCATATTTATAAACCCTAGCAGTGTACCTGTTCTCCCGTAGCTTGTTGTGTCTGTGTGTTAGTCCCTTTCTTTGTTCCTCAAAATAATAATTCAAACTGCAGACTGATTTTCAGATCTGCCAGAGGAGTAGGGCTCCCAGTGACAGTTAAGTTCTTACACATTTCTTGAAAGTAGACATCTTTGCAGAGGAGAGAGATTCTCTAAATGCTTCCTTTGAACTGATAAGAATTCCAGAGAATTCTTTGAGGAGATGTCCCTTATAAATACCTGGAAAGACTTCTTTGCCATACTCAGTCAACTACAACAGACAACCTATAGGAAATCAGACTTTGCTAGCTGTGGTGCTTGCGATTTAAGGGGGGCTGAAAATTATCTGGCTGAAAACAATCACCACTAGGCCTGATGGAAAGGTTAGGGGTGCTTTAGGCTGGGAAGGGCCCTCACCGCTGAGAGCAGCTTGAATTGTCACACCGGTATTTAATTTTCCACCTTCTCTTCCACAGATTTGCAGTATGCATGAATAAATTAGAAAGTGGGAGAGGTATATTAACTTCCTGTGCTTTGTTATACTTCATCTTTCTCCTCTGTATAACAGGGAGAAAAAATTGAAGTGGTATTAAAATGCTGGGGAAAAAAATGTTACTACTTGAAGGGTTCCATGATGAAACAGGTCACAAGTAGGGTAGAAAGAAAACAATCACAGGCATGCCCCTTTTTTGAAACTGGTTCAGGAACAAAAGCAGCAGGTGCCCTTTGTGGAAATCAATGACAAAAAAATGCAGCTTGTAGCTGTCATTTTTTATTTGGGATATGTTAACCAATCATGTAGTTGTGAGTATGCATGTGTAAAATACAAAGAGTAAAAACATCTTTCTTAGATTCATGATTATAGATAATGAGCATATTCCACCGAAGTATTTTCTATAACCCACTATGCATTTCCGCAAACATGTCTATGATGCCTGTTAATCACTTACAAAGTCTTTTATAAATCCAACACTACTGTAGTGTGTCAGCCCCTTTTCTCTTCTACCCTTGCTGTCTTTTTATTTAGTTCTTAAGGTATCCACAAGAAATTATGCTTTATTTTTCCCTCTATCCGACACCAATTCTCAGCATTCAAAGGAAGAAATCAGAAATGCAGTTAAACGATTGGTTCATATTGCTAAACATCAAATATTAGTAAATAAAATTTCCAGTTACTTAAGTTTATATTAATAACTTGAGAACATCTGTTTGCACCTGACATCTTGGTTTCTAGACTATCCATTGCTCAGAAGTCTAATGGCTGTGTTGCTTTGTGTCTCACTTAATGCACCGCTTCTGCTCTTTCCAAGGTTCCAGCAGTTCTTTACTTCCCTAACTCTTTGGACTTCTTCCAGCTGTTTAGACCTCTGCTCTTTCCTTTTTTTCATTGTGGATTTCACAGATGTTTCCCTGGATTTCTCCTTTTTCCTCTTTTCTTGCCTCCTTTTTTTTTTTTCTGATCATATAATTAGACCTGCCTGTCAGCCACTTTCTATCTCAATTTAGAGTTCCAGAACTTTGGCAATTTTTATATCCTTCTGGATATTTCTGTCTTTAAGCTAGTACGATGCACGGGCTGAAGAAATCTTCCTTTAAATCCTTCTTTCTTATTCCTGCCCAACTCTCAAATCCACACTTTTCTGTCTTTCAGTGGAACTTTTTTGGTTTTGTTTCTTTACTTGTCTTCACCCATCGGATTTTGCCAATTTTGTCATCCATTTCTTGTGAGATCTGTCCTTCCTCTCTCTCCATTTCCAAGTGTTTATTGTGTCCTATATGCAGTACTGCAATTACCTTCTTTCTACTAATAAACATAACTTTCAGAGTAATTTATATTACATTAGTAATGACACTTGAGATTGGTAGAAGTATTGAGCAGGTGTGGTCAGATAATTTTTAATCACACTTTGTAAACTAGTCTTTTCATAACTCATGCATTCACCAATCCAGAGAAGAAAGTGGCTCTTCTGAACTCTTTTTTTTTTCTTGATTCCTGTTCTTTGGTCTTCCTTTATTTTTCCTGTAGAATTACTGCTAGTGTGGAAAAATACATTCTGAGGAGGTGGTGCATACTGCTCTATTTACGGTGGAGGTTTTGGTGACCAGAAATAGTTACCTAAGCTGTCCCTGGGCAGTGTGGTGGGTGGGCAACCCAGCCATGAGATTCTGGCATGGTGAATGTGTGAATTGTGAGATCGGTGATTTTACAGGTCAGACAAACTTGCCCTGTTATCCTGCTCAGAATTACCATCCAGTACTCAGCATTCCTAAAGTTAGTGCAGTTATTTATAGCAATTAATTCAGCATATAATTTCTCAAATGAAGGCTCGAATCAGTAAATACATCAAGAAGCATGAATAAGCAGGCAGTTTCTTTAAGTTGTGGTTTCTTCTATGATACACTATTAAAGCAGTGACTCACATAGATTGATAACTGTGCTGTGCTCTAAGTTTTCTTTCATAAATGCTTTCCTGAGCAAAGCTTTGCCTGGCTACAGTCTTAGCTGTGTTCATTTTTCTTTCTGTTGCTAATGTTGTTTTACAGATCCTTAAGAATAATTGGCTTTGTGATCATGGTCAATAGTTGCTGCTCAGTAATAAAACATAGGCTAAAGGAAACCTATGTGCCTTAAAATTTTATATAATATTGTCCTTACCTAAGGTGATTTTAAACTTTGGAGTCAATGAGTACTTAGCATTTTAAGCAACTTTAACACTCTGTTTCCTGATTGGCTTTAAATTTAGAACATCACTTGTTTTGGGACTGAAATCTTGCAGGACTAGCTTCTCAGCATAGGTGAATATTTTAGCAATTTTTAAGTCACGTGTTGAGGCAGGGATTTGATTTTATGAAGAATACATCTCTAGTGGTTTTCCTGTTCGTTTGCTTTTAAACAATGCTGTAACTTAAGCACTTGGGGGATTTAGTTTGAAACAGCCCAGGTTAAAAGAAATAGTAATAAATGTGATTTTGTTTTAATGAAGTTTTGGGGTTGCTTTTTTTTCCACAGTGTTAATGCCACAGTACAAATCCTACCTGCACTGGCACTCCACTTCTGCAAGCAGAAACATGCATACATGGTTTCTCTCAGTTTTATGCATATCAGCAGGCTGAAATGATTGGTTTGCATCAGTAGAGCACTTCTGTCCTTAAGGTTTGCATTAGTGCAGCTGTACCCATGTTGGAATTACGTATGTCTATATGAACAAAGGAGGCCTCAGCTGCAAATACGTAGAAGATACATGGTACG
Source organism: Pandion haliaetus (assembly GCA_013401275.1). Taxonomy (NCBI): domain Eukaryota; kingdom Metazoa; phylum Chordata; class Aves; order Accipitriformes; family Pandionidae; genus Pandion; species Pandion haliaetus. Next base: position 78,775 of record VYZV01025765.1, read on the forward strand.
AATGTGCACTTTATACAATCTGCTCAGTTAACTTCATGATGTAGTTGCAGTTAAGATGTCTAATTCTGGGGCAAGTGCCCATATCCATTTTTCAGCAAGTTACTTTAAACATTGGGGATTTGGTTTGAGGTTTTGTGTACTTTTATCTTTTTTTGACAGAGACACCAATGGAGTGGTTTGGATTCATTTTGTTTAAGGTGTAGCACTCCTCCATGACTCAACAGGGAAGCTATGAGTGCAGTTAGCCTTTGTGTGCTCTTATTGTTGCCACCTACAACTTTTTATTAGTAACATGCAATTGTTGTGCTCTGTTACGTAAAAAGTGGATTTTTTTTCTTTTTTGTAATTGGCACATACCTAAAAACTGTGTTGCTTTGACAGTAAGTCCTCAGGCAACCTGACCTTCAGTTTGCATACAACTGAGGGAGAGGCAGAGGTGCTCTTCAGGGAAGCAGAAGCAGACTGTAGGGGATCATAGGAGGCATAAGATAACTGCTTTGGCAACTGGAGAGAGTTCCATCTTGAACTTTGTCGTCAGTGCAGTAGGTTGAAGGGATCTGTATGTGTTGTGCAGAGAAAATGCTGATTGCCGCTTCTTCAAGCAGAGATCGCTAAAGCACTGATCATGCACTTGGTGAGCCTATAGCTGAAGGAAGCCTAAGCTTTAATGCAACTTTGATATTTTTTGACTAGGGGATTTCAAGTTGCTTAATCAGTTCTTTGTGTAAGTGTATTGTATTTAGTATAAAATCCCACCTTGTTTTAGAGAGTAGGAATCAGTTGCATTTCATGGTACAGGGGCATATCAAGTGGACTGGACTTTCGGTAAAATTTCACCAGCTCTGTTTTGTAGGTGGACTGTTCCAACAAAATCAGCATAGAAACTTGAGTATTAAAGTAAACACTATATTTAGGGAAATTTCCTCTTCAGATAGTTTCTCCCCCCTTCTCTCATCTCACAGTCTTTGTTTGAAATTCTGTGGGAAAAATGAACTCTTGTCACTTTACCTTGTGGCATAATCCTGGTGTAGAGCAGACCATTTATTCTTTTTCTGTTAAGAATTATTCCAAGGTAAACACTATAATCTTTAGCTGAGCTAGCTTGGCATCTGCAGACCTTTTTTTTTTTTTTTTTTTTTTTTTTTTTTTGTTACCCTTTAGTCCTGAAAATCTTTTGACGTCAGTTCTAGAAGTATCTGATGTGTTACAAGGACTATGCAGTGTTTGCAGTGTATGTTTACAGAGGGCTGCTGCAGACTGTTGGTTGGGTACTTTGCTGGTATTTTCTTGTCTGTACATTACTCGCTATACAGTAGCTTTATTTAACTGTAGCTTTGAAAGCATGATTAATGTTTGAATTTCTTTGACTTTAAATACGACAAAGTCATCCTGTGATATATTTATGTCAAGAGTTTTTTCAACAGTGGAGCTTTCTATTAATAGCAGGATTTTAATTTGATTTGTTTAGGCATCATAATCTTAGGCTGGAGTATTAGCTTCACCCCAGAGAGAATAATTTCTATACGTGTAGTACAGCTGCACTGAAGGGGTTATATAAAACAAGCTGAAACTTCAAGTAATTACTCTACAGTATGACTTCTGCATATTTCCACATTGCAAATAATTCAAAAAACTGAAAACAATGGAATTTTAAGACAACCTCCATTCATCTGCTCCCCACGTGAAAACTTTACGTCCACCACAGGACAAAATAAAACTTCTATGCTAAAGCCAGAAGCAATTAGGCTTGGTTAGACAATGAGAAAATCTCCAAACTATTAAACCATAGAAGTGGAAAAACCAGAATGTTATCTTTTATTATAGGTTCGGGAACTGCAAACACGTTTGCAAAGCGTACAGGCAACAGGCCCATCCAGCCCAAGTCGTCTCACTTCTGCCAATCGACCCATTAATCCCAGCACGGGAGAGCTGAGCACAAGCAGCAGTAGCAATGACATTCCCATAGCCAAGGTGAGCTATTGTGTGTTGCAGTACCGTTTCTCATTATCTGGGAGAAGCAGGCTTCATTTTGCACAGCTGCTGTGCAAGTGTGTGATTTAACTGGGAGATAGCTAGAATCCCCAGTTTTCTGGGGTCCTAAGCAGGCCAATGAACTTGAGCTGTAGAAAAGCATTAAGCGCTAATGATTGTAATTCTCTCAGTTAGAACACAGGTGTCAATTTTATAGTAGTTTACTTTGGGTTTGCAAGTGTAGCTAGTGAACAGCTGCATTTTGTGTAATCTTTATGGAGTGTGGGTTCCTGTGTAACCTATGCAGCATTTTGACTTACAGATTGCTGAAAGAGTGAAGTTGTCCAAGACAAGATCAGAGTCTTCGTCATCTGATAGACCTGTCTTAGGATCAGAAATCAGCAGCATAGGGGTAAGGCCTAGTAATTATGTGCATGCATGATACCTTCTGAACATGACCTGTGTTCCATTAAAAACAGCATTGTTTTCTTACTAAATACATGAGCTAACTGAAAATACTTTAAAAGTTATTTTGAGAAAAATATTTCAACAGAGAATATTTCACCCAGTATTAAGATCTGATAACTGGTGGCTAGAAATCACTTTCTGAGTGACTTCAAGAGTGTAATTTTTGAGTCAATTTCTCCAAATTAGTAATCTTCAAGACTATTCAGTTGCATTTCACAACTTCAATCAACAGAGAACTGGGTTCTGCTTCGTAATGCCAGTGTAAATCTGTAGTGCTGTCATTACTGTGTGTTAATACTTGTTTCACTGAAGAACTTAGCTCTGACTTTTTGCTAAGCTTTCAAGAAAGTAAATAACTTGCATATTAGGCTTTTTAAATGTGTGATGAAATAGTGGACTTCGCCCTTTGGTTAGTAGAATTTTAAATCAAAATAGTTTCTTGAAGTGGAAACTTGTAAAAGTTCTATTCAATATAAAATTCGTAGAAAAAACTGAATAATGAATGTTTTGAATTGAGTGCATGCAAGCAAATGCAGCTCTCAATGCAGACTGCCTGTGGGAGGAATCCAGTGGTTATCTGTTCACAATGATCTATTAACTGCCCTGTGCAGGTGTCTAGTACTGTGGCTGAACATTTGGCACATTCCCTCCAAGACTGCTCAAACATCCAGGAAATCTTCCAGACTCTTTATTCACATGGATCTGCTATCTCTGAAAGTAAAATCCGAGAGTTTGAAGTGGAGACAGAGAGATTAAATAGGTAAGGTGGAAAGTTAGATATGCTCAGATGTGTTGTCTGCTATTAGCTTTGTTAAAGTTACTACTTGTTTATCCTTTTTGAATGTTTCTTGGTTCAGTCCCAGCTTAACTGTGGCAGCTGCAGAGAAACATGGAATGTAGTTGATGAAGAGAAGGCTGATTTGTATGCTAAGGATTCTTTTACATTAGTATGTTATTCTGGTCATGCATTATTAGATCAGCATGGCACCTACACCTGTGACAATTCGCACTGTACAGTGTCCTTCTCTATGACTGACCAAGTAGACATGGCATCTTTTTTTGTAAGACACATCACTGCTAGAAAAAAGGATTCCCATAACTTATTCTCCATCATTCTGTAATTAGCTTGCTTGGTTTTGTCCTGATGAAACAGAATTACAGCATTAACTGTATCAATGAATGTACTGATGCATGGTGGTGTAGCATATATACCAATAAATAGACATGTCTGCAGAAGAAAGATTGCAACTTTCTGGTTGCAGTTCAAATACTGCTGGTGTTATCCTTCAGTAAGCACTATCTCAACCAATGCTTCATGTCCTTTTCAGCACATAAAATCAAAACTGTGGATCAGGAATGTGAGAATCGTGTCTCAGCATGTTTCCTTCCAAGTTCTCTTTTCCCCATGGCTATCTCAAATTTAGTCTGATCAGTGCAGTATCTCTTTTATTTGTAGCTCATGTTTTTGTAGTGCTGCAAAATACGATCTTTTTTTTCTTTTTTTTTCTCTTTCTTTCTGTGCACTGCACAATTACGCTTTGACGACATGTATCCTTATACGAGGTATCAAAGAAGATACAGAAGGTGAAGCGTGTGAGAGTTGTGGCAGCTAGGAAAGTCAGGGCTTTATTCTGATTGCTGAATAAATGGTATACTAGCCCTTCTCCTTCTTCTTGTGTTTGTCAGGAAGTCAGTGATTTTAGAGTTCTGGATGGCACCGATTTCTTCATTAGCTACCTGTCCAAATTTTGGAATAATTTGCCTGTCTGTTTTCAGTGTATGTCCAACTCTTAATGATTAGGCATAGTACATTTATGTGTAGTGTAGTTATCAGCAGTGAGAATAAACAGTAATACTGATATTCTGAAGCATCATTTTTAGATTCAGAGTCAGCCTCATTGAGCAGTATATTACAATTAATTTCTGTTATGAGCTTCTGTTTGGCTATTGCCAGAACTTTTGGACATTTCATTGCCTCACTGAAACTTCATGGGAAGTTACCTCTCTAATCATAACTGAAATATTCAAGTGAAACACTTATTCTGGATGTTCCAAAGAAAGGGAGCATTTATGCAGCTGCATGACCCCTACACACACCCACACATTGCACTAATGAGTATGCCACTTAGGACACAGATGTGGCCACAAGGCATGAGGAATGGAGGCAGAAAAACTAAGCAAAAGGTTAATACGAAACTCTGCTACTCAGTCTTGTGGCTATGAAATAAGGGTACAGCTTCCTGCTTGCTGCTGTTGCACAGGGTTATGATTACATTTTATGGGAAGGAGAGGAGAAGAAGAGGCTGTCGCAGGAGAAATTGCTGTCCTCTTGGCTCTTGATATTGGACACAGATTTGCCATCTTCATTAAAAACCTGTGTAGACCAAATGGTATTTTTTGTTTTAAATTATGATTGTTGTAGAGTTTACAGGGCAGTGTCTGCAAGCTAAGCTTGAAGGTCGCAAATTCCTTCCTTTTCTACAGCCGTATTGAGCACTTGAAATCCCAGAATGACTTGTTAACAATAACACTGGAGGAGTGCAAGAGCAATGCCGAGAGGATGAGCATGCTTGTTGGGAAGTACGAGTCCAATGCCACAGCCCTGAGGCTTGCATTGCAGTACAGGTATGTGCCTATGCAGGGGGTGTCTCAGCCAGAAAAAGAGGGAGTGGGGGAGAATTGACAGGAGTCTTGGATAGTGAAATTGTTGGTGTGCCATAGTAACACTGTTTCTTTTTGTTTCCTCCCTGAGAAAATACCCCTTTGGTTAAACTGCTTGACAAACTACAGAACTGAAGTTACCGATACAAGTGTGTTTCAGCTGTAGTTCACCAGCAGTAGTGAACTCGATGTAATAGAAATGCACAGATTTATCTTTTAATTTTTAAATACTGAATTAACATTTCAATTAGGGGTAATGTGCAGGCTCAAACTGTCCCTGCTGTATCCAGTCTTAAGATACAGGTTCTGTGTATTACGTTGGCACCTTTCACAAGACCAGCGGACCAAAGGGTAGTATTGTACTCCACATAATTCAGAGTGACTTTATGTTACATCAGTTGGAATTGTGGATGAATTGCTTGGTATCTGGTTACAAATACCTAAATTTGCTTTAAAGTATATGTAAAAAAGATGGTGTCGTTTAACTTCTTCAACTGCAACTAATTTAGAACAGTCAGTTCTGGTCTTAAGACAGATTGTGTGCCTTTTAAAGAATGTATTCTTTTACTATCAGCCTTGAGCAAGTTACAAGGAAATGTAAATTGCAAATATATATATTAATGTATATATTTTCAAAAGCATTAGAATGCAACAGGAATGAGTGACTCAGAACCATATTTAGAAGCCGTTGTGTTGTAAAGAGGAAAATCTTACAGCCAGGACAGAGCAACAAGTATTTGACGTTTCTTTTCTTCTTGGCTATATTTCGTATAGTATAGTTATACAGTAGAGTGTAGAGTACTGTATTTTGTATAGTAAGAAGGCCTGCAAAAAGTTTCTCGAGAGGATCATGTCAACCACCATTCGTATTGTTGATGGTTTCAAACGTACTTCTGGATCTTACTTCACATCAGGTTATTCTCTTCTATTTTAACTTGTTACATTACTTGAGGCCAACCCAGGACCATCATAAGGAAGGAGAGACTGTTGAATGCTTGTGATAGAAGCTATGTGTGTCATGTCGTTTAGCATCCCTGCTGCTAGACAGGTCGTAAGGAATCATGCAGTTCATCAGCTACCTCTTTTTCTTGGTGCTGTTGCAGGTATTCTTCCCCTCTAAATTGCAGATACATTTTGTGTGACTTTTGTTTTCTGTGTTTTGTTTTCTCTTTCAGTGAACAGTGCATAGAAGCATACGAGCTGCTGTTGGCATTGGCAGAAAGTGAGCAGAGTCTCATTCTTGGGCAGTTCAGAGCTGCAGGTGTTGGTTCTGTTGGTAAGATGTCAATGGATCACTTTATTTAAATAATTTTTTTTTTGCATGTCTGTTAGCATTAGAGATAGTTGTAACAGTGAATCATCATCTCATGACCCATCACTGAACAATATTCTCTGGTCTTTTCTTGTTTTTAACTAATTAAACCATTTCACACACCCAAAAAAACAGAGGAAAAGGAAAAGAGAGACTGGAATTAAATCATAAAATTCACCAGCAATTTAAATTAACCTGCCTGTACTATCACAAGGCAATGCCTGTTCTAGCAGTGGTGAGGCTCCTACAGGCATGCAACTGTACAGAGTGGAATTACTGAACAGTACTCAGGAGCATGTGTGGCTTAGGGCCATACAGCTGTGGTAACTGCAAGTACGGATTTTGTTTGAACCAGCAACACTGACCCCCTAGAAGCTGAAGTCTATGAAAAACTGGGATTAGGACAATACAAAGGTAGGATTGAGTAGTTACGAAAAAAACAAAAAAAATTGCTCTAGTTTTTCACCCCACATACTACCTTTGCTCTGAAATTTTAAAACATTCTGTCTTATGTTTTACTGTGTTGTCGGGGATATTAGCCTATATGTTCTGGGTTTTTCATATTTTGTGGATAGTTAATCTTGTGGCTAGGTGTTGGTTTTTAATATGCTGCTCACTAAGAAATGAATAAACTGCTGTCATAGGTACAGTTCAGAAGTGTTTGGAGCTTGACGTTGCTGCTGGCTCCACTTTTCTGATAGAAAGAGGTGTTCACACAGTGAATGTTAATCTACGTTTTATAGTCACATTCCTTTTATTGATAGAAGAAGGTAGCCGTAATAACCTTCAAGTATAAGGAGGGGAAACCTTCGGAGAGAGAAGAATAGCTCTTCATGCTGTGCTAAGGCATAGTAACTGCCTGGCTGAGACAGTATTATAGTGCTAGCTTCAGGAATCACTGAAATGTAAATTGAAAGCTTTTAGAGGCAGTGTGACCATTTGTCTTTAGAGCCACAGGACCGACATGGTCAGCCTCTTGTTTCAGATGACTAAATGCAGTCAGCCCACAGTTGCTGTGCTGCTGACCATGCCCCTTATTTTGTCTCTCTCCCAGTGCTAGAAGCAGGCCCTTGTCTACCTGTCTTGGCCTGTGCAGTGTGTGCCATACGCTAAACATTAGAGTAGATGCCTGAGACTTTTATACACCTTTCTTCCAGACTCTGATCATTCCTTTCCACAGTGTGCTAGTGAGCTTTCCCTGCTGGCAGAGATCAGTGGCCAGCTAAAGTGAATTTAGTCTTGGATTTTCTGATCACATAGGTGACAGAAAGAGATCTTAGAAGGGAGAAATACTTTGGGTTTGAGCAGGGTTTCATCTCACGTGCATTTTATGAAAGATGGTGTAGTTTAGTTTTTATACAGGTGTCTGTCTACAGCTCTTAATTATAGTATTATCAGTTACAGCCCTGTGGTAGAAATAGTGCTAATTTCCCATTACATAACACAGCTTGGAGGAAGTTGTGTTTGGTTTATGTACCTTTACTTCACTGTGAAATTTGATTAAAACACCTAGATAACATAGCAGGTTTTTGATTTGAAGATCAGTCAAGTTTTATATCAATGTCTGTGAGTGGAAAATTCGTGGGAGTTGCTTCTGCATCACTTAGAGCTGAGCGTATCCAGCTGCTCATAAGAGAACATTGTCCCTTCCTTTTTTCCGCATTAATGTTATTTCTAGTGCATGCACTTCACTCATCAAGTGTGAAGCGTGGGGTAATTGGTCTTTGACTCAAATAAGGATAAAATTAAAATCTGACATAGAGCAAACTGGATTTTTTTAGTATTCTCTGACATCTTTGCACTGTGTGTGGTAAAATATGAATATATTGTCACTTTGTTGAGACTTTCAGTGTAGCCACTAATGTGTCTTACTTTAATGACTTGACTCGAGCTGGAGTTAGCACTATAAGAATAGCGACAGTGGTGGTTTCTGTCCTGCCTTTGCTGAAGGGATGGCCTACCAGCTGCATAGATGCTGCATAACCACTAGAAATTATAGCAAATTAATAAACACCAGTGATAGTTTTATTGGTTTAGTATGCATGACTGTAAATGCTGAAAGGCTGTATCTAAGCAATAAGACAACTCTTCCAGCTGGAAAGGTAACCTGTAAGAAGGTGTTCTGCAAACCATTAGGCTTGAGATAAAGATGCTTGTGAGAAAAAGCACTGGAAATGACCACACTGTGAAACAGCACTGGACTGATTGGAGTAAGAGTTGTAATTTAGGCTGAGGCTTTTCCAGTGAATTATTAATTTGAACATCCTAACCTAATCCTAATGCACAATGTACACCCTTAAAAACAAACAAGCTAGTGAAGATAAAACATCACTTAAGATATGTACCTGGAGCAACAAGTACCTGGAGCTTGTAGCTGGGAGAGAGTTGTATTCAGGCCAGTAGCCCATTTGCTGCTGATGCTCACCCAGAAGTGAAGTTGCTTTTACATCACAGATTGGTAATTTATTGTCATCGTCGTGGTATAAACTGAGAGCGCACAGAAGCATCTCTACTCTTGTCTTAATTTCTATCACCCTCCTCAAAGCTCTGAAACAGATTGTTTGCTTGAAAACTAGGAGACCAGACAGGTGATGAAAACATCACCCAGATGCTTAAGAGAGCTCATGACTGCAGGAAGACAGCTGAGAATGCAGCAAAAGCCTTGCTGATGAAACTAGATGGGAGCTGCGGGGGAGCCTATGCAATCACTGGCTGTAGCGTGCAGCCCTGGGAAAGCCTGTCATCCAACAGCCACACCAGGTAACTGCAACTCTTCTGCTCCTCTAATCCCCAAGGGTTTGATTTCAGACCAGAAGTTATGTTGTATTGTATTTGCTGAACTACCTCCCTCACCTCAGTCCACTGGCTTCTTTGCTTTGATTTGTAAGTCACCATGCTTCAGTGGTCTAATTGTCTTTAGACTTTGAACAACTCCAGCCAAGAAGGATTTTGTATAAATTTGTTGCAAATGGGTGACTCTGAACTTTGATCTTCACCATAAAGGGCAAAACCATTATGTTTGTTTTACTTCAATGACTTTCTTGCTGTGTTATTGGAACTCAAATAATGTACTTCTTACTCAGATCTATTGTATGCAGACAGCACAGGTGTACAGAGAACCAGAGATCAGAAGTATGCTTCCGTCAGCGATTTGGAGTGCTCAAGAATTGTTTTCTAAATGTTGCAAATCCAGCCATTTTATTTTAAACCATTTGTTCTCCCTTCTCATTCCCCTTTGCCCCCTCCAAATTCTTCCTTCCCATGCTATTCTTTTGCACGTGGAATGACAAACGAATATTATGACAGACAGAGTGGATTCTTCCAGGAAGGGCTGGATATTGCAGTTTTTCTGAAGACCTATAAAATAATGAAACTTAAATGAGCCATTATTGCAGAAGTGTTCCAGTTCAAATACATCTGCTAGCAGCTTCATTTTGAGTTGTTGCCTGCCTGCAGTGTAATTGTACTCTGTGCAGTGAATATGAGTGCTTGTGTGTGGATACGAATTTGGCAAGCATCCTCGATAAATATAGATTAACATTTTCATTTTTAAAAGTTATTTTGGTTTCTCAGATTCACTCTAAATCTTCATTTTAATTCAGTCTTTGAGCCAGTTCTTTATTCAAATGCTGTCATTTTTTGACACTTTTAGAAGTTTATTTTAGTACTATATAATTTCATCTTCTTGCTGATGCCTTCTCCAAAGGATCTTGTTTCCTGCCATATGACTAGCATGGAATAGCTAAAAAGTGAGCAAAAAGGTAACCTGAGGGAACAGGGTCCATATGTGAGGTGAATTCTAACATTTTATTCAAAAAATTTTTATGGTGCACTTTCAGTCCAAGAAAGCTGTATCTTTATATAGAAATTAATGTGGCAGCATTTGTGCTACTTAACACATTGATTGCACATTGTACCAAAAGTATTTACTGGTCTTGGAAAGAAGTTATACAAAGCTGTTTCAAATACTTGACTTGCCTCAGTCTGCATGCACTTAAGCCGTATGTGCACCTGCATGTGAATATGTTGTAAGTGGCCACATGTAGTAACACCTCTACCTAGGCTGAGCTTGCTTTCCATTCTGTTATTTGGAAGGGTCATTTTCAGTTGTTCATAACTAACTCAATGTTTTTCTTCCTTCTGAGATATCTGGTATGTGTTCAGGGCATATTTTTTTTTTCTTGAAAACAATTTAGTTTCCAGTGTTGACAGGGGAAATTGGTAGGGGTTGGGGGCATGGTAGTGGTTCTGTTTTAGTGTTTGTTCTCCTAGCCTTTCCCTGAATGTGTTCGGTGGGGATTATAGTCTCTACAGTCCTTGCTTTGTTGAACATCATATTTGGTTTTTTGAGGGGGAGGTTAAGGGAGGAAGGTGCGCGTGTTTGGGGAGGAAAATCATCCCTCATGCTCATTGTTTACCGTGAACTTTTGGGGTTCAGCTGGCAATGTGTGTATGTGTGCACATAACATGTTGGCTGAGTAGATAAAGTTTCAGCAGAGTATGATTAAAATGGCATAGGTTTTCAAATTCCATCAGTATAAACTGTCATGAAATGTGAAAAAGCAAATGTAAATGCTTCTGTGTGCAAGAGAGGTGTTTTAGCTTGAGTCATTACCATTGTAGGGTAATTTTATCTGGCATGGAGCAAGATACTGTGCTGAATAAGGTAACTATTATTATCTGCTTTGATATATGTGGAACATTAGAGTGAAAAGCTTCTCTCACTCACCCGAGGTGCACACAGCAAGTCAGGAACTTGTTGTAGGGGCATCCTGATCAGATCATCACTTACACATTGTCATCCCTCTTCTCCCCCACCCCCCAGTGTAATTTGTCTTTATCTAAACATACACATCAGTGAAAATATTTCTGAAACCTTACCCTCGCCATGAAATACAAATCTTCTCTTCTTTCCTTCTTTTGTGTTCAAGTGGTATGTGGTAGAGGTGTTTCCAGATTTCTCCTTCCTGTGGACCCTGTCTCAAAATAGAGGCATCCCCTCTTCAGCTTACAGATACATGACACTGTGCCAGCCTGTAGATGGAAAATCTGGTTTGGTTCAAAAGGCACGCACTTTTGTAAATTTATATAAGTAAATATTCTTTTTCAGGTTTAAAAAATTGAAGATTTTGTCTTTAACTCTCGTCTCTCTATCATTCTGGATCCTTTTTCTTTCTCTCCAGGACACTACTCCTGCGTTTTGGAGTTATTCTGCCTGTGTGGCTAACTTTCTCAACCCATTAATGTGTGCTCCCTTGTCACTTGGCTCCCTGCTGCTCTAGACAGAGGTCCCATTGCCACAGACCTGCAGCCTTCTATTATTCTTTGATGTTGATGGTTTCCATTTCCTTTTCTTTTTCATTACAATAGCAATCCAAGCAGAGATAGGAAAGCAGACTGCGGATTTCTAGCTGTTCCTGCAGGCTTAATGGTTTTTATTTGTCTTAAAGAGCTTGGCAGTCTATAAAACTGGGGAGTAGAACAAGCCCACATCACTAGTGAGTGCTGTGTGAACCAGCATTTGGGGACCACTGCACTGAAATGAAAACATTTTCACATTATGTGGTTCAAGCATACTCTGAATCTGCAAGACTGATCTTTTGCCATAACTGCTCTAGTGTTGCAGGCTTTTAGTTGCAGATGTGTATTGCTACCTTTTCCCTTTGAAACCAACTGAGTAAAGAGGTAGTGGGATGATGAAAACTCTCCTTTGCTGAGACTTGTGACAAATGAGTAATTCTCCCTTCTGTTTGAAATCCTGTAGAATAGGGACTTATAATGGAATTGTTGACCCATCTTTAGCTTTGGCATTTCAAATGAGATTCTGAATGTCAAATCACTGAACACATTACTGAGAATAAATGCTTGGTGAGCCACTAGTGACAAGTGGTTAAAGACTGTGAAAGGGAGCAACTGAAATGAAAAGAAATGAAATGCAATGAAAGAGCATTGCAGAGCTTGTTACTGGTGAAGTGAATGAAAAAAATAGCAACTCATTTGGCTGGCAGCAACACAATAATGTTGCCAATTCATTTTTGAAAATACAAATAGGTCTGCAGTGTAGTTAGAAGTCATAATTATCTTAATGGACAGAACCTAACTATACAACATAAATTGCCAACAACGTTTGACTGATTGTACCTGTAAAAGAAGGAAACAAAAGAGGAATACTCCAGTTGTAACACCGACTGAAAATGGTGGATTTTATTCCCTGGAGTGGTAGTAAGCCCAACCTTACATCTGGATTCATGGGGGAAAGATCTGGTCTCTTACATGCAAAGGGAATTATTTTCAGTATTATGCAGTGTCACGAAATATCTGAACTCAGCCAAATGTGGGACTATATCTCTCATCAGAATCACCTCAGATTTCAGATAAGTTGCTGACAGACAATTATCTTGGCTGAAGCATGAAAATAAGTTATTTAGAAATATCCCAACAGATATCTTGATGTTATCTGTGTAACACTTCATTGCTCGACTGAACTAGTCTCGGAAGGAAGCAGGGTAGTTTCACCAAAGGTTCTGATTTTAGCCAAATATACTGTTGTTTATCTTTTGGCTGGTTGGAGTATTTTTCAGTTTCTCGGGAAGTTACTATCTTTTGGCATTGTGCTGTTTCAGATCTCAAGCCACAACGTTCATCTAGAAGAGGTTGGCCCATGTATACTGTGTATCAGATGCATTCTTTGAAGTGTAAGGTTGCGTGCAGACATTCAAGCAAGTTTTGTGAATTCAATTCTGACAGCGTTATTTTAGTTCTGTCAACTTTTGTATTATCTACACCTTGCCAAATTGCAGATTTATTTATTGACTTGATTTTTAACAGATGAACTGAAGCTTATACAGGGTTTGATGGACAGAATTTTGTAGTGTAGAGAAGTTACACAGAGGCACTGTTGGAAGCCTCATTTATATACATCTACTGCATTTTATATGCACGTGTACATGCAAACACACACATGCATGCCAGCAAATAAAACTGCACGTTACACTATACCAACCTGCATATTTTCCACAGGCTGTATATGAAAATTAATTTACATCATCCAGGCATGACGTCATTGTAAAAGACTTGAGGGATGAAGCGGGTAGGAAGAAAGTTTCTGTTTTCTTGTTCTGAATACAACAGCAGTGAGAATGAGCAGATTGATGTCATATTCCCTCCAGGTGTGATGAAATTGTGATCCTTTCTCTTTCCTTACCTACATGCTTGAGAAATGAGAAACTGCACATCTTTTGCAACAGTTTCATGTGGTTTTTTGGAAGGATGCATTATATTGCATATGCATTCTGTCAGTCTGTTTTCCTTTGTCCTGATCACTGTTAGAAGGGAGAGCAATATCTGAAATTCAGGATCATATGCTCACCAGCTGTGGGCCCCTAAATAGAGCAGCAATGGACTAGCATTATGGCTGTGGAGAGCTGTATGGTGGGGCTTTTGGGGGAACACACCCTGGCAGATCTGTGCTGTGGGAGTTCAGAAACACTGCAGCGTTGTTTCCGTCCCTCATCATGCAGCCTTGTTTTTACAACAGTGCAAAGTGGGCTTTGTACCCTGGCTTTCTGCAACCCATACTGCTTCCAGTCTTCTGAGTGGGGGCTTGCTGCTACATGTGGGGGGGAGAGGGAGGATTCTTGTCCCTTTGTGTGCTGGCTGAGACAGCTTCCTCACTAAGCTCCCCTCACTTTCTTTAAAAAAAAAAAGAGAGAGAGAGAGAGAGAAGAAGAGGAGCAGCTTGCTAGCAATTCACCAGAGGAGCCAACTCAGCTGCAGGCAGGCAGGCGGGCAGCCAGGACTGAAGTAAAAGCAGCCCGAGTATCACTGGCAACAACCCAGACTGCCTTCCTTAGTTTGGACTGCTCTACCGTAAAATATACGTTCATAGCCATGGATCTTTAAGGCTAAAATCTGTGAATATCCAGAGAGTATGAGATCCAACACAACATAACAATAGACTTTCAGCATTTTTGCTCAGGTTTCATTCCCAGCAGGAGAGCTAGGTTTTCTTTCTTTTGCAGGCGAAAACTGAGATGAGCCATTCCAAAATTTGAAGCCTGTGTAGGCTTTAAAAGCTGTCCTTCCTCCAACAGCTGTTTCACATTTAATCCAGAAAAGCTGTGCAATTGCTGTCTTTGGGTGCTGAGGAAACTTGCAACATGACTTCAGTACAGAATTAAGTATTTCTCACATTGTCTATCCCTATAATTTTTATATCAATATCTACTTCAGAGGGGTATCTTTAGACTCAGTAAAGCAAGGTTGGTTAAGTGTTTCAAGATTCTCTAATGAAAAACTAAGTATGAACAAAAATTTGTTTCAATCTGAGTTTCTGTGTAGTGTAGGTACTGGGTGTTTTTAGCTTCACTGCAGATGGAAATGGATGAAAACAAAAGCAAAGACCAGTTTACACTTGCAGTAAATATGGCACTATTATCCCTAAGAAAAGGAAGGAATAATGGGAAATTGACAGAGAACTGTAGTAAAGAACTGTAGTGTGATACTTCATGAGAGGGAAGGATTTTGAGAAATCTTTGTAGACCTGCCAATTCTCCATCTCCTCCAAGTCTGTGCTTGGAATTTGTGGGAAGATTTGCAATTATATGAGGCACTTAAAAATCAGTGTAGCTTTAGCTGAGGTAGAACCAAAAGAAAAGAGCAAAATCAAGCCTTTCTTGGTAGGCTTCCCCATTTTCACATGCATAATATATTTTAGGACATCATCCTGACTCTCACAGCATGTAGCAGGGGAACTTTTTTTCTTCCTGCAAAAATGTTGAACAGCAGTGCAATTTGATACAGAAAGTGATTTATTCCCCTGCTGATAACTGAGATCATCTAGCATTCCAGACAAGCACAGTTAATGGATGACTTATCCCTCACCCGACAGCTGATTACAGGACCTCAGGAGACAGCAGGCAGCTTTGAGTGAGGTTACAGAAACATGGCATTTTATTTTCCTTTTAGTGTTATTGCAACTATATTCAGCCCTGGAATGCTGTGGCTGTATCAGTCTTGGCCCCCTGCAGCACTGGCATGCGCATAAGTGGGTAGGCAGCACTGAGCCACCCTTGCTCTAAGACACTAGTTCTTGCTTTCTGCAATCTCTGTATAAACATCTGTGGGGCAGACTAATGGGCAGTCATTTGTTTGATGCCTATAGATAAGAGAAGTTCCACCAAGCCTGATGATGACTTTTTATTAAAAATCCTACTAAATTATGAGTTAGTTTTAAAACCCTCCAGCCCTGAAGGAATGACAGTATACTGAGGAATACACCTTAATATGAATTGAAAGACGCTACCTCCTGGTATCTGGCAGTGGAATTTTGCTCAGGTTTTTTCCTACAAGTATCCATTAAAAATATCTGAGATGATAACTGGTATTGCCATCAGCAGAGATAAATGAGGTCTGGGCTGATTCTTTTTTCTTAGCAGATGCTTCTTCCCAGAGAATATGAAGACGCAATGTCTGAGCAGCAGAGAGAAGCTTGCCCTGCTAGGGTATTGCTAAGAAATCTTAAGTAGCCTTTTTTTTTTTTTTTTTTTAAAAAAGACTTGTTTCAGAAGACACCATTCCAGAAAAAGTAATTCAGTTACATGTCACTGAATATCTGGCTTTGCAGAGAAGTTGTCACATGATCCGATTTTCTCATGCAGCTTAGAGAATTAATTTCTTTTCTGAATTTGTCACACCCTTCTGCATCTTCTGAACATCCAGGCCATACTGTGTGTGTCCTTTCTATGAACTTTTAAGTAAGACTCAGATGTGTTGATGAAGTATAGGGAGAGTGTTTGATGTAAAAATAGAGATTTTCTTTCAAATGTTTTTTTTAATACAGTTCTTTCTCTTTCCAGTACTACCAGCTCAACTGCAAGCAGTTGTGATACGGAATTTACAAAGGAGGATGAGCAGCGGCTGAAGGATTACATCCAGCAGTTGAAAAACGACAGGGCAGCAGTGAAACTGACAATGCTGGAGCTGGAAAGCATCCACATTGATCCCCTTAGTTATGATGTTAAACCTCGTGGAGACAGCCAGAGGCTAGACCTGGAAAATGCAGTCTTGATGCAGGAACTTATGGCAATGAAGGTATTTTTTTAATATCCAACAGGCTAACTGCACTGCTGACAATGCCCCTGTGCTACAAAACATGCTCAGTCACACACGGGAGGATTTCATAGTGATCACTGGGTGATAAGGGTAACTTTGTTGAAACAAATAATCAGGGCTAAAAATCCAGTAGTCAGAAAGTGACAGAAGGCAGTGCATTAACAGTGATGAGCTATGTGTGTTTTGAATTAGGCGAGGACTTCATCCGTGGCTCTAAACTTGGAATGCTCTCCTTGACAAACCAGATGCTCTCTCTGAGAGATATGGCAGCTGAGTTGCTTGAGGGTGACCAAAAGCATGATACAGCACTTCCCAAGAGACAGTTCATTACTTTACTTACAAGCTTGCAAATGTGCATCTTGAATATTTGTGAACTGAAGCAGAACAAATTCTCCTCCTTTTAATAGTGCCGTGGGAGGAGGAATGGTCTGTCAGAAGCTATCATCCCTAATGCTCTCCAGCAGTCGGTCTCAAGTCCAGAGCTGTTCTAGGCACTGTGTTGCAATCTGTAGCTCAATTCAGAGCCCAAGCAAAGATTGCGGTGTATGATGACATGCAGTAACAGAGGTTTTCAGAGAAAACTCTGGTCCCTCAGGCCTGGTTTACACGTCCAGTTCTAAAGATGTGATCTAGAAAAACTGGCCTTTATTGACCACATATAGAGCTTATATAATTTTAAATCTGGCTTCTGTATTGACTTTGAGAGAGGTGAACTAAAACATAGGAATATACTAAGGGCAATATAAGCACATGTCTGCATTTAGAAATTGTCTGGCTTTGGTTCAGTTTGTGTAAGTTTAATTTCTGCATGTTAGCAAGTCCTATTTTAGTCATCTAGTAACAGATATGTCAGATGATTCTATCATATGGGACAGCAAATCCTAATTCTTTGCTTCTAAAGCTATAGATTTTTGTTCAGATGTGCTACTGGTGGCTAACTGGTAGCTTAGTCATGATAATTATGTTCTTAGTGGTACTGCTTTTCCTTGATGAGAAATACAATTTTGCAATAATGCACTCAGTATTTGCAGTTCAGAAAAAGAGATTGCCTGCTACCAGTCAGAAGATTTGAAGTTATATCAATTGTTTGAATATATAGTGGCCAACAGCAATGTATTCCCCACAATTAAAGCATGCGAGATGTACTGGAAGACATTTGTAGATAATTAGATGTATATTTCAGATATCACACTTCCTTCTCCTCTTCTGCATCCAGATCTTCCCTGAAATCTCCTGTACACCATTCTTACCTCTATCTTTAAATTGATTGGTAAAGCCAAACTGCAGAGCTGTCCCTTGTGATTAGTACCCTTGCATTCCCTGACCTGGCAGGAACATCAACAGTTGCATGTCCTAATTTCTGGCACAGTTTTGTGTGCTGGTAATCCTTTTGTTCACTAAATGATCGCCTTAACTTGTTTTTGACATATGGTGTCCCCTCAATTTCTGGTTGGACCTAGCATGTTGAGTTTTCACTGCAGGAATTGTCCCTAGAAGAAGAAATCTTTCTTCCTGGTTGGTTTGTGTGCAGTGCATTCTGGAATAGACACACATTTTACACAGGTGCCTGAGGTCACCTTCAGTCCTTTCTGGTGCGGAGAAACTGACAGTACTGTTACTCTTTATAATTTGTTGTACTTTGCTGGAATTCACAACTGCAGGAAATCCCTAGGTTTCTGAAAGGGGATATGGTGAATACTCAAGTTTGTCAAAGCTTGGAATGGATTTGTTGGTAAGTGGTCTCCTATAGAAATTGAAAATTCCTGCCTTTCTTCTATGCATAAGGCGTTACAAAAGGCACAGCGACACTCTGCGTACTTTGCTCCCAAGAGAATGTGCTACCTTATTAGCATCCATGGTTGTTGCTCAGGTCTGCGTTACACTTTGCTTCTATGTTCAGCAAGTTATAACATAGCTGAACTTACAGGTGGGCTTTCTGAGTATTGTTTGCATCTATTATTTGGAACATGTACCTCATACAGAATAGAGTATGCATCTGCCTTCTGAGACAACTGGAGAATTTAAATTTCCTTACGGTATTTTATTTAATTTGAAGCAGATGGACTCATCTGTGCTGCAGAGGACTTCATCATGTAGCAGCTCTTAATTTGTTCCCTCCCTTCCGCATTCATAGCAAAGATGATACAGGTTGATTGAGCTGCTCAGGGATTTCCTGCATTGCTGGGTCTTACAACCTGCTGCTGTCTTCCTGAAACTTGTATCTGTGTTGAAATCTCTGCTGCATCTTTCGGCACCTTTCAATTGTGACTCCCAGTAAAAACTGATCACCACATCAATCATATTACTTCTTGCATCTATGCGTTATGCTGATAATGTTCCGAAAATGCCTTTACACCAGTAGTTCTTCATTATTGATGAAAATGATCCATAGAAAGAGGTTTGGGGATGGTTTTTCTGTTGCCCTGTTTTGTTTTTTTTTTTTAACTGATCCAGAGTGTAAGACATAGTGGTCCACCAGTACTTCTTTAAAATCCAATTCTTTGCTTCAAGCAATAATTAACCGTGTTTCCAAATATATTCTCATCTGTGGTTTGTCATCATTCAGTGGTCTTGCTTTGAGGTCAGTTGTTGTCATGCCCCAGTTAGCAAGGAGATTACTTCTGATGGGTGTAAATAATTCTTGGTTTACAGTCTTTTTGCATTTCAAAGGACTTAATCTAGATAAGAAGTCTCAGCTTTCTACACTGATAATTTTTCCTCTTTTGTGTACAGGTGGTGAAAATGTTGCTCATAATGTGCTTTGAGACTACAGTCTCTTTGCGGAAGATGTTAAGAAACCTGTCGTCCACTGTTGTTACAGCATTTCATGCTCTTATAGAGGCATACAGTAAAATACAGTTAACTAGAGCATGGCATTTATCTGTTCTGATACTTATTTTACTTCTGAAGGCTGGTGTATTTCACCTTGTGTACTGTGACCCTCCTGGCATCCCTTTTCGTGACTTTTAGAACTTCTTGCCACATAAAAGTCCTTGCTGCTTTATTCTTCTGACATGACAACATCCAACACAAATTTTAATTTTGAGGGTTCTGTGGTGTTTCTGATTATATTGCATCAGGAGTGTTTAATTTTCATTCAAGTTTTCACCCAAGTTCAGAATTACAGTATAACTGCAAGTGCAAAATATTCCTCAATATTGAATTAATTAGTCCTGAAATGACAGCTAGATTTGGTGCTTGAAGATTGTGAATTTGCATGGGTTGTATAAGTCTTCTGCAATCAGCTGGAGGAGTGACCACATGCTACCTCTACCTCCTCCTTCAGGGTTTCATTTTATAAATGCCATTTGTGCTTTAGGCCCACGCTCTGAAGAAGCAGGTATGTTAAACTGCAAAATGTTTCACCAGCATCCTGTAATTAGAAAAAAAGGGGATACTAAATATACAAAGGTGAAGTTGTCATTGAAATGAAATTTAGATGCTATCTGTAGAAAACATATTTTCATGGAAAAATTACTGCATATGTAAAAGACTAGTTAACTCTCTTAAGTAAACTTGAGCTACTTAAATTTTCCCACATGAAACTTTACTGTTGCCACCCTGCCTCACAGATTGTATGTGTCCATACCAGAATCCTCAACTGTAGTTTTAATTTTTAACTTCAGCCTTTTGATTCCTTCCTGTTCCTTCCCTGGGAACCTCTGTAATACACTGGCTGACAGTTGTTCCACTTTGCCCCTGCTTTGTCTTTGCTTCTCTACTTCAAAGTCACATTGTCTTGACATGAGAAAACTAACGTATGGGGGGGTGCTTTTGGAGTCCATGATATGTCTTCTGGGACAGGATGCAAACTTGTGAATTCATATATGATGATCTAAGCTTATTATCTTCATAAACAAAGGAGTTAACCATTGATCCTCAAATTTATTTTGAGCTAGGATATGTAGTACAAACAAACATCCAGTCTTTAAGTTAAAACTTCCAAGTGATGGGAAAAATCATTTCCACAAATTCATTGTTGCAGTGGTTAAATTCACCTTTTTTGGGGGGAAATAAATGTACCTCATTTTTAGGCTGAACTTGCCTAGCTTCAACTTCCAACCTGGGAAGGCCTTGTTATGACTCTCCCACATAGATAGCCTTCTGTCAAGAGTATCTTTTATTCACATAAGTACCAAAATACTCTGCTCAAATTACTTCTCAGCCTTCGCTAAGCAGGCTAAGTAGATTAATGGCTTTAGAAATAGAGGCTTAAGAAGCTAAATGCATACACTTAAGTGTACCAGACAATCCAGTTCAACTCCTATAACTGAATTTCTCCACCATTATTTACCAGTATTATTTACATTTTTACTGTTGACAAAAGAAATTAATGATGTTTGCCTAATAACTAAATTTCTGTAAACCACATTGAATGAAACTGATTGTGCTTCTAACCTTCACAAACAAGTAGATGAATAAATGAATTACTTTAAAGCTCATAAAAACCTTTCCAAGCCTGAGGGTTTTTAGGATATAGATTTTATTTTTGCATGGTTGGTGATTCTGAATAAGCCAATGATTACCCGTGATTACTATATGCTAGTTGTAACTCTGCTACACCTGTGTGCACTGCTTACACTTAACCCAGACAGCAAATTTTTGGTAGGAATGTAGATTCTTTTCTACAGAAAAAGTTAGTCTAAATATGTGCCAAGGTTTGTGCTTGTATAATCTTTATTAATAATGGATATAATACGAAGAGCATTCTTTTTGAAGGATAAGGTAAGATACCTCTGATGTTTTTGTGACTAGAATATGGGGGTTTTGTTTAAAAAAATAACTAAAAAGAAGTTATTTGTTTGTAGGCTGGCCACACAACAAGAAAATTCCACCTTTAAGGGATGTTTACACAGTGAACAAGTCTAGAACTGAATTGTAATACAGAAAATGGCTGCATGAACTCAGTATTCACGCATGAGGTGGCCTAGGGCACGTCCAGCTCAACAGTGAGAATGCGATTTTGGGTTGGGGGGCTTTTTTGTTTGTTTTGGCAGTCTTTTGTTTGTTTGATGGTGGTTTTTTAACACATAATGTAAATTATGTTTTAGGACTATCTCTTCAAATGTTGTGTGGATGCTAGGTTTTTCTGAAGTGTTGTTAAACACAAAGAACCTTCTGGTTCAGGATACCCATCAGCTTGCTTTTCATGGGAGGCTGGGAGCAAGTGCTGAAAGGAGGGTCACTGCACTTATGCCTTGTTCTTACACTTCTGCCCAGCTACTGTTAGAGTAGATGTTAAAGCAGAGGTCTGTCCCCACACAGCAGTTGTGTTACAGGAGTTGACAGTCCTGTCATAAATACCAGAGTGGCAGAAGAATTACACACAAGAAACTAACTCTCAGAATTGATCTTCTTTCTATGAAGTACCAGTGTCCATCTTCTGTGGATCATGTTTATGGAAGAATATAAATGGGTGCAATTTTTTCAACCTCCAGTTGTATATAGTGGATGAAAACCTTGTTTAACCTCATCTTCCTTTAGGTATGTAGTTCCATGAAGCAGCATGCTGACAATGTTTCTTCAACAGGAGGAGATGGCAGAGCTCAAGGCACAGCTTTACCTGCTAGAGAAGGAGAAGAAGGCATTGGAATTGAAACTGAGCACTCGAGAGGCCCAGGAGCAGGCCTACCTCGTCCATATTGAGCACTTGAAGTCTGAAGTGGAAGAGCAAAAAGAGCAGAGAATGAGGTCTCTCAGCTCAACCAGCAGCGGAAGCAAAGACAAATTGGGCAAGGTCAGGAATCAAACAAGTTTCCAGAATTGGTGTAAACACCATTTATTTTATCCCTCCCTTCCCTATAGCAGTCTTTAGCATGTTAATCGTTCTCTTTTGTCTATATGTATATCTTTTTCTCTCTTCTCCAGTTTTTAGGTGGTTCTTTCCATGCTGTAACTTATGAGGACTTTGCAGAATTACTGTTAAGTCTGGTCTAAAATGAGGTTGTCATTTTGGGGAGTAGTACAATAGAGCCCTTCTTGCCAAATATACAAGCTACTGTAGTTGAACATGTGTCTTGCCTGTTGCCGCTCACTGGAAACAGTGGAAGAGAGTCTAAGCAAAACACTGTTCTCCCCCTACTCCAAACATAAAATACAAAAAAGTAGAGCAGTTAGAGCATTGTAATGACAGTTTCTTGGTTGCAGTCAGACAGTTTGTAACTGTTTGATAATGAAGACTTTCCTTTACTTAGTATAATGCGAAATAAACAGATTTCTGCATTTACATTAATAATTTACATGAAGAAATAGTGATACCTAGAAAAGCTTTAGTCCTGTGTCCCCAGAAAACCTCAGTAATACATTTAAAAACAAAATCCAGAGCTAGTGTATTAACTGCTTTTTTCTTATTTGTTTCTGGCAAAGCATCATCTGAATTGTTTGACCCAGTGCTTCTTTGTTTCAGGTGTGGTGTCAAGGTAATATAAGGCACCAGCAGTTAGGCACACTGCAGCAGAATTCTGCAGATCAGTGAGCTGTGGTGGTTTTAGGAAACGTTTAGAAGGATTTGTGAAGTGTTAATCCGTTAGTCCATTTCTTGGTATGTCGGTGCACTGCCATGTTGTTGTGACATTGTGATGTTTATTTTCCCTCCATTTTAAAGGTAGCTGCGAACTAAGAGATTTTCAGAGTTTTCTGGTTAAGATGGTAAGTAACTTCAACTTAGATGGCCTTTCCTCATTTCTCAGGAATGCAGTGATGGCACCGCAACACCATTAACACTAGCTGAGCTGAGACCGTACAACGAGAGTGAACTGACTGCTGAACTGACAAACGCACTCAGGCGGTAAGCAGCTTCCCTCACCAGAGACATGACTTACTCTGTAGGTCCAGGGCATGGTTTAGCTCTGAGCCTTCACTCTTACCCTCAAGTGATTTTACAAGTCATCACAGATTTTTCCTGTGAGAAGGAAAAGTATTGAAGTTCTTCTAACCTTCCCCTCTCTTTTGCTGTTGTTCTTCAGCTGATGAAAGTCCTAGAGCTGAATGGAGCTGGGCACCATTCAGCAACGGAGCTGAGCACCATTCTCCTTGAGGTTCTCTAAAATTCAGATTTAACTGTATCCCTAAGAAACCCTGAAAATGTCAGGAATGTCCATGTTGAGGCAAGAATATGAGACACAAAACAGTGCATGACTTGCTTGAGGGCCTGCAGAAAACCTTCAGTGAAGACAGGATTTGAAGTGTGATCTTTGGTTAAGAAGGTTGGTCACAGATTAGAACGTGGGTAGGAGTTACAGAAGTGGGAATTGCAGTGATTTTGATGACTCAGACGCTGCATTTGCCTCCTGAGTATGTAAGTAGAGCCACAGTTCAATTACGAATGACATTGTTGTGTCAAGCATTAGCTTTCCAATGAGAGAGAAAATTGATGTCTTGACAAACTGCTTTTATCAACAGCCAGGTTTTAAGCCAAAGCTTTCAGTACAGTTACACATTAACTAGGTATTTGTTTGTGCAGCAGTTTTGCTGCACCAGCTGTGTGGTAAACTTCATTACAAAGATATTCACTGTTTCAGTAGTTGCTTCAGTGCTTGTTCCACCTTTTCTAAGACATGGTTATCTAATATCTAATCTGGTTATTGTATTTAGAACCTGTCCAAAATGTTACTAAGAATTTTGGCTGGGAAGTGTATTTTCCTTTTCTGGTGTTTGCACCCTCTTTAATGGTGGAATGTCCTCTTAGGGAGCTGTGGTGTTTCATTCCTGAAGTGCTTTTTTCATAGGTGCAACTTGTAGTGTGCCTGGGGACACTTAAGCCTGAAAGGCATTATGTAAAAATGTAAGATCATTACCACTGCAGAATCAATATATCTCATACCATTTGCTTAATAGTCTGGCAGTTGCTGAGTATTTAGTTTGCGTGATGCAGGAAACAAAATTCTGTGGTTAAAATATTCAAAACTGTCATTTGTGTGTGGGAGGATAAAACCCATCAACAAAGTCATTTTCATAAACATTGCGTAGAGCCATTGGCCTCATCCATACCCCCCACACTCCAGTCCCAGCATGAGCAGCTTCGCTGGCATTTTCTGTCTTCACTCAAGCTGCAGCTTTTTCCTGTTCTTGTTATTTGCTCCTGGATTTCGAGAAGATGCCAGTGACCTTAGTTAGCAGAGACTTGAGTACAGTCATGAAATGTGGTTTGCTGACAACACAGAGAAAACAACTTTGCTTTATCTACTAGGCCTTAAGTTGATTAGCATGGATTTCCAGCCAGGGGCCTAGCAAGTACAGTTTGTCAGGCAGAAACGGGGAAGAAAAATAATCGGATTAAACTGTACATAAATTTTGGAGTGAAGACTCTCTGTGTAATGGGAATACGACTGCACTAAATGTTATTGCTACTGCCAGTGAGGCTCAAGCACAGTTGCAGTGAGCTGTGTGGACAGGGTATTTTTCTCCCTAATCAGTGTGCCAGCCAAATCAGGCTGAGTGCTTAGTCTCCTTATCCTGAAGTCTTCTCTCTGAAAGTCTGTAGAAGGTCTGTCTAGCACATGGAGACAGCTCACTGCAACCTGTTTAGTCACAGCTATGCTAAAAAATACCAGCAATTCCTAACTGCTGTCCTGGATAAATGGAGCCTCAGATATCACAATGATATTTATACCATTGTGGGTCCACAAAATAATTTTAAAAATAATCAAAGTGCGTTTTTCTCTCTGCAAGCACTACATCAGTGCAGAATGGTCTGAAGTGACTGTGATATCTCTGGGGACAAAGTGGATTTAACTCTTTGCACTTAGCATGTGCTGATCTCTCAGTGCTATTCCCACTCCTATGGGAAAACAAGTCCTGACACTGTGTGTGAACCAGGAGAGAAACATTCAATCCTGGTGACTCCCACTAGCACCTTCCTCACCCACCAAAGAATTAGGACCAGAATTCAAAATAAAAAATACTTTTCCTGGTAACTGTGTTTGCTGGGGGGCAGGAGGATGATGTGAAACAAGTGAATATCACACATTGAATCTGTGGTCTAGAGGCAATATTTAAATGCCAATGTTTAGGAGTATTTCAGTGCTGGTTGCAATTAATGCACACATCCAGGAATTGGACCTGTGTGTTGTTACTCCAGGCAGTAGACACTGGTGCAGGGGACAGCAGCTGCAAGAGTAGGACCAAAAATCTATTTGGTTTTGGCTCTTTCTGTTTGTTGGAGAATGTCGTATCAATCAGCAACCCTGCTTGCTGCCCCCTCCCCATCCTGTCTTCAGTGAGACAAAAGCCCTGGCAGCTCCCCCCTTTGCTGCTTTTCCATTCTGTCCTTCTGTTGCTGCAGAACTGTCAGGTTCTTCTCAGTTAATTGAAATAGAGTGAAACCCCAATAAAACAGCAGGACACAGTTATGATTTGGATTTTGGTGTGGTTTGGGAGCATTCATTTGTTCATAGTCTGCAAATGGCTTTGCAGCAGAACAGTCTCATCCACAAAGGTAGCCTATCTTCTCTCTGCAGATGTGATTTTCTCATAAATCTGGAATCCAGCAGCGTGTTGTGAAGCTCCCTAAATTGTCATTGGTAGTGCCCATCAGCAGAAATTCAAGGCAGGAGCAATTCTTCATTTATTGTTTGATAACATATTTGTTCCAGTAGGACTCAGGGCTTCCTGTAGCAGCATTCAGCATTAAAACCCATATTAGGGACTTTCCACAGAAATTGCTTTTCTTTTCCATGACCACTGTGCTACCTAATAGAAATGTAAATTATCTGCAAGTTCCATGTTGTAAAAGTTACATCTAGGTTACCAAATTTACAGTATTGCAGGCTAAGGCCACTAATTTAGAGACACATTCTGTTCCAGCCAAGCATAAATACTTTCTGCCATAGTCTTTTGCAATTTTGTTTCCCCCTCTCTCCTTTCTTGATGGAATGATGGAATGTTTCAATGGACTTGAAGCCTCTTGATTTTTTTCTTGAGTTTGACACATCCATAAATGAGCTTGTTGGCAAGAAATACTTTATTCTTGGGAGGGCAAAAATGTATTCCCAGAAGCCTCATGGCCTGGCACTGACTCCTCAGTGATTGTGCCAGAGGCCAGCTTTATGAGAGAGGATCTGGTTGAATAGCCCAACATCAAGCACATTACACAGTCTCTGAGGGAGACCTTAAAATGACATCTTCCTTGCTGGTGTGTTCTGCTACAGCAGGGGAAGGGAGCATTGTAGATGACTTGTATAAGTTTATAACTTAGCAGGCACATACCAGGTTATAAGTGCATTAGAGATGGCAGGAAGGAGGCAGTAAGAATCATTCCGGACAGGAAATGCTTTTCCTTTAGCAGGGTGATAGTAATGGTGGTACAACTAGTGTTTTTTTTCCCACTAAGTTCTTTCATTCTGTGAAAAATGGCCAAGCTGGCAAGACTGAAACTTATTCCTCTCCCCAGGCCTTATTAGAAATGCTTTGACTGTTGAGGTCCTCCTGCAGTCTCTCCTTGTATTTGCAGTTGCTGACAGCTTTTCTGTCTGCATAGGGTTGTATTTTGTGTATGTATTCAGAGGATCCTTCATAAGCATTAGGATATTTGGGCAGGAAGAATCTGACAATACTAGGTAAGGGCCATGGCAGACAAAACACTTTGTAACTAGACTGACTGTTCAGACCTCAGGTAGGTCAACAGTTGGTACAAAAATTATGAACTCTGATGGCTGTGCAGGGTTACATGAATTATGTTGGTCTAGATGTGCTTCAGTATCTCCCTCACAAAAGGGTGACTTTCCATCTGGAAGCACAACAAACAAGCTATATATTTACCATGTCTGATGACTTTTGAACTGAGAGATAACCTAGTAAGTGATGCTACTAATAGAGTCGTCACCATGGAGAGGGAAAAGGGTGGTAATCATTAGCACTGGCAAACAGTTCTTTTCCTCTTTACAAAAAGTACGTTTTGCAAAGAGCTATGGTCCTGCCTCTCTGGAAGTGGAAACTGCAGGTATTTCTAGTAGAATGTAGAAAATTCATCATATTGCAATAGCTTCTGTGTGTCTTTTGAGACACAGTAATGTTCTTTGCAGTCTTAGGTCCTTACGCCTGCCCAAAACCCACAACCCTGTGTTATGCCAAAACTGCTTGTTTTGAGAGAGTAACCGTTTCAACAGAAAGCTGTGCCAATGCATGGCAGTGACTATTTGCTGAAACAATGTCAGCCAGAGATAAATCAAGCCACCTTCCTTTTATTTTAAACTTCCGCAAACTTTATGTGACAACATCTTAGCTTGGCGTGTTTTCAAGGGCCACCCTTACTTTCATGATAGCAGGATCCAGGGGTAGGTAGAAACCTACTAGTAGTAGGCATCTCTGAAATTCAGACCTATCTTGACCATCAGTAAGGCTAAGTCTTGGAAATGGAAAGAGAAGCACCTAAAACACATCATGTAATGATTCAGATTTAAAATGGCTCTTGCGAACTGAATCAGTAAAATTCTCTCTCTGGCCAAAGTACAGGATGAACGTACAGTGGATAAAAGTGGGGGGAGGGAGGAAGGGGTTGGTATTCAGGAGCTACTGATGAGTTTTTCCAGTGCATTGTTGGCTGCTTTTAGTCAGTTACATTTGCTTATTTCTGTTCTCATTATCACGCCCATTAAATAGGGAGATACACAACTCTGAGACATTTGAAAGCCAGAGACTGGCATGGATTGCAGTCATTGCAAATTTTGGGGATCTCTGTCGTTTTTATGACTCTGCAGTCTCCTGCTGTGGTTTCCCTTGCCTGCCTGAGGGGTTCAGGAGCCCCACTGAGAGAAACCTTCGTGCGGGAACAGAAGTGACTCATGGTGATATAAGGGACAGATTTCTCAGAAGCGCCTCGGGTAGCTAGTTTTTCTACATGCATCACAGATAACTAATTTTTTTTTTTCTCTGATTTTGACATGGAATAAGTAGTTCTCTTTGCCACTGCATATCTGAGCTGCTGAACTGCTGTGCACTTGGATATAACCATCACAGGGAGCTCCAAATAGCTCCAGGTTTGGAGAGCTTCCAGGCTGGGCTGGCAGAGCTGGTTGGGAGGTTTGAGCAGTGAGTGCAGCAGGCATGCTGCTGCCTCCCTCCAGGCCTGTTCTTCCTTTTTGCTACCAGTCTGTTGTTTCCAGGACCACACCTGGCCTGTCTGCCCACTGCTGGTGGTGTAACACATGCCTGTGGTACTGTCTGGTTTTTGAGATCTGCTCTAAGCATCTGACAATAAGCAAAAAACTAGTACAGTATCTTATACCAGCAAAGCATTTTTTAAAGTACTCTCTGTCTTCCCTGTGATCAGAAGAGGCTGCCTTTGCACGGGTAGCAGGCAGCACAGATGTTCTCAAGCCCGCTGATGGCTGAGGAGGTGAGACAGGAAGACATGGCATTTGGAGAGGGTGATTTTAAGACTTATTTGGCATTTACGTAATGTTGTTTTGTTGCCTGTTGGAAAAAGTTCTATATTAGTTGTTTTCCTTAGCAGGCCAACCCAGTCCAGTGAGGCAGGCATGCATCCGAATTGGCTTGCGGATTCTGCATGCCAGTGTGATATAAGATGTTAGTTTGAAGTGCTGATGAAAAGAGAATTTATCTGCATTCCTTTTAAATGTCCAGCTGTTACCTCCTGAGAGAAGAGGAGTCAAATGCCTAGAAAAAACAGTCATGTGTCACCCTATTCAGCTGGAACTGGAAAAGGGAGAGAGGGGAGTGAGGGAACATGCCAGGCTTAAAATCAACAGGAGGATATTAGGAAAGGGACTAGGAGTGAAGTGTGGGATGGAAGGTGTGTGCTTCCCCTTCAAACCAGGGACCATGCAGAAAGCTAGGGGCTGTGCAGGAGGTTCTTCTCTTCCCTCCCCTCCCCAAACCCCATGTGCCTGGAGGCTGGCCAGCCTGCACAGGTACCTACAGCCAGGAGACCTCAGGCCTCTGCCCCCCTGGGCTGGCTGCCTGGCTGCTGCATCAGGGCTTTGTGTATGTGAAGCTTGGGAGCAGATGCTGAGCTGAAACTAATGGTGCCACTCCAACAGGGGAGCCAGACTTTGAAGGGGTCTGCTTGTTGAAGGCAGTGCTCCCTGGGTGGGTAAAAGGATGTTCCTAGGGATGGCAAGATGTAGGATAATCAGGCCCCAAAGGCCCCTGTCTCCTCTGCCCAGCTGTGGGAAACTTCATCTTACTTCCCAATTTGGAGAGACCTCATTACTCCTCTTTCCCTCCAGATTTGGCAAGAGCTGTGGGTGCTCTTGACCCCAGGGCAGACGGGTGATTGCTTGTGCTTTCACAAGGGGGGGAGTTAGCTGGGTACACTCCAGGCCAGGGGCAGAAAAATCAACTTTCTGCATGCCAGGGAAGAGCAGTTTCCTGTCTGCAGCACTGGGGAATTCTCAATGAAATGAGCAAGGGCAGAAAATCTGCCTGGGAAGAATTCTGGCATATGAAACCTGAACATGTCTGGAAAAGCCCAGACAGGAGGGAAAATATAAGGTGTGCAAGATCTTGCTTACATTATTCTGGGCCAAACATGGTGTCATTGTGCGGAGGCCAAATTGACAGAAAGTGCAGAAATGTACCCGATGTTGTTAGACAGTTTCCTTTACAGCTCTGGCAGAATTCTCCACTCTCTGCAGCGGTAGCCTTCAAACCAGAGAAAACATTAGGCCCTGTCCGCTTGCCTTCCTATTCAAACCATCCTCTGTCTGAAACAAAAAGCCCTTGGAAAGTGCTTAGTGACTGCCCACTGAGTGTTTTGATTGTGAAAATATGAGACGAAAGCCTTTGTTACCAGCGTATTAAGCATTTCACTGAAAGTAGTGGTTTTAGCCAATGTTGGAGTAGGCTGTAGGCCTCTGAATGCACTCATTCTGAGCTTTTCCTTGGAAAGGGAGCAGTCAGGGATTTCCCCAGCTGACTTCTTGAGTGCCCCACAGCAGGGAGCCCTTGTGTAGGAAGTGAGCCATGCCCTTAGATCATAAGCTTGTTCCCTCTTCTGGGAATACGTGCTCATTTTCTCTGTGCACACAAGGTGTGGTGGCTGTGTTTTCCACAGCTCCAACAGCAGTAGCCAGTTGGAAGAGGAACTGTTGGGAGGAAAAGCTGTGCTGACTTCCACAGTCCAGTTGACTTGTGACTTGGGGCTCACAGAAACTGTGTTCTCCTAAAAATACTTGCTTCTCCTTCCCTCTTCCCATCAAAATACACACATAAATGCTCTCTCAGGATCTATACTGGTCCATATTACAGCCCTGGAGCACAATAGCAGTGTGAGTTTGGCCTGTAAGCTTCTGTGTGAGTTTGCTCTTCAGACTCTGGAAGACTGTCTGGCAGCAGAAGGCTGTGCCACAGCCATACGGCAATCCCTATCAGGAGGATGTTCCTATGGTTGTTACATCAAATGCAGTTCCATCCTTGGTTCGCAGCTTTGACATGTTCTCTTCCTGGAAAAATGCTGCATATGACCAGGACTGTTTTTTTAAAATATTCTGTTTTACTAAGCCTGTAGTGGCTGATTCTTCATATCCTGCTGGTTTATAACAGCAATCAGGAAAGTGGTGTGGTGCTAGAAATCCCATAAAGACAGCTAACCCTGTGATGCATTAAAGGAATACAAATAGCACCTCAGGATTCATTATCACTCCCATTCACTGCCCAACTAAGCAATCAGTTTTGAAGAGGCAGAGATAAGGACAATTTTTTCTGTCCAAACTGAGGTAATTAGTGATAGAAATGGAGAGAAGTAGGAAGAGTTAGCATTATGAGGCATGAGATTTTTACGAAGGGATAGAGCATTTGCTGGCCAGCCAGTAAGGTACAGCTCTGAGGTCTCTCATCTGCTGCTAAAATAGAAGGTGCAGCACTCCAGGGAAAACATTACATGATTTTTGCATGTAATAGTCCTTAACCAAGTGTATATGCATCTCCATTTCCCAGACTAAAGCAAGGTATTTACTGTGCCTTTACTGTCACTGCTGTGTCTGTCTACTCAGCTGTTGCTTGTTCTATGAAATGGCTCTTGAATTGAAGATACTTAGATAGGCATGTTTTAAATCGGGAACAGTAAGTGTAAAAGTAGATCCCTATGTGTTGTTTCTGTAAGATTTTGGGACGTTTCAGCACATGCAATCAAACCGCCCATTGCTTTCCCTGAAATTAATGTGGGAGTAGGCACTAGCTAGTGCTGTTTTCACTGACTTCAAGACATCAAGAAAAGCCAAAAGAACTGTGTGGATCAGCGCTCAGAGAATACATGTGTTTTACTAGTATGAATGTAAATTTGAGGCATCTCTAGGTTTGAAGGATTATCCACTGTTAACTGTTTAGCTAGGTCGTTCAGAACTAGCATCTGAAAGTTTTTCAGCTAGCCTGTGGAGGCCCAGGGTGCTTACCGCTCCACTGGCTCTGTATCTTTGGCAAGCAGCAAGACAAGGATTTTATAGGCCAAATGTAAAGAAATACCTCTTGATGTTTAGCTGAGTTCAGACTGAACATGACCGGTTGCAAGGTGTGAGTGCAGAAACCAGACAAAAGGTGATGTATAGTTTTATCAGGTAACAGTCGCCGTAGCAACCAAACTTTACCACGCATGACAAGTTCCTCCAAGTCTTTCCCCTGTGTTTCTTTTCTGTACGGCTTTTGTTACAGCAGGTGTGTTAAGGACTTCAGCTGCAGTAAACCTGTGGCTCTACAGGGTTCTTCCCCATGGGACTGTGTGCAGTGTTTTCATAGCTATACCTTTTCTTGCATGTAATGTTAAATCAGCCTCACATGATTTTTAGTTTTCTCTTCCCATCCAAATACTGTGAATGTTTATTCCACTGGACTTGCTGTTCACGCTAGGTTGCAGTGCTGGGCATGGTGCTACCGAGCCTTCCCAGCGCCTCTGGCTGTGGCGTCCTTTGGAGCAGACAGGCACCAAATAATCCTACTCTATTCTGTCCTATTAGTAGTGCCACACACATGTTAGATAATAGGTCTGACCTCTGCCATGTCTGATCTGTTCTTAATTTATCTTCTATTGCAAGTAAAAACGGGAATTTTTTTTGTTGTTGTTTTTCCTGTTTTCTTTGCAGAACACAGATTTTGACCGTAGACTGTGCTGAGTCTTTCTGACTGCTAGGGGAAAAGATTGCGTAATTTGAAAACTGTGCGTATGTTCCTTCAATGAAAGGACGCATAAAGAATACTGATGATTCTTCATCAACAAGGCCCCTCTTATGTTCTTTTTAATTTGGCCAGTAAACCAGCGTCTGCAGTGTGTTGGGATAAACTGCTAAGTTGGAATATTTCCCTGGCTGACTTTGTGAAAGCCCTTCTGTTGCTGAAGCCGGGCATAGTGGAACATGCCACATGTGCTGTCTTTGCTTCTAGTTATAAAATGCTGCCGTTGCCCGGCCAGGCTCGGAACTGCAGGCTTGTGAGCTGGGTTTTGAGGAGCATCCGTGTTGTCTGTGCAGAGCTGGGGAAGCTTTCACAAACCTCAGGGTATTCAGTCCCTTGAGGCTCAGTGGGTTTATGTGGCGGCTAGCGGTAGTCTTGTTATTGAGACGAAATCCAATCTACTCAGCAGCACTGCAACAAAAACAGGAGGGAAAGGCAAATCACTGCAAAGCGGTTGTAGGCAGCAAAGCACAGACAAACATCCATACATGCAAAGGTCCCAAGTGCAAGGTTTGACACTGCAAAATCTAACTTTGTCCCAGGTTAGCCCAGCTCTATGTCATTCTTACCTCCCTGGGTTTTTTTCAAATCTGATGTTTTTCTCTCTGGGCTGTCTACGCTATGAGGATGGGTCACAGAGAAAGGCTCCTGGGTCTCCACATCAGCACCCTTGCACAAGAGGTGGGACAGTCCCATGTCTGTATAGGGCCAGGCAATGGGCAGCCATGGGCTCTGCAGCAGGGAGCTCCCCGGGGAGAAGCACCTGCCTCATGCCACACACTCGCCTGTGCTGGAAATGCTTTTTAAAGACAGCTTGAACCCCAAGCTGTAATGCTTATTTCTCCACAGAACTTCAGCCTTGGTCGCTTTTTCTTTCCCTCATAGAGATATTTGTAATGTAAAAATAATTATAAGGTACCATACTTCCATTTTGTCACCCTTCATGGAATTAGTTTTTGGTTCAGAATTGGCATTTTAAACCTCACTACAGTGGCTTATTTGAAAGAAAAAGAGTACCTCATAGAAGAAAATGCCTGTGCTCTCTCTTCTGAATTTCTTGTGCTTGCCCTTTTCTGTCTGTACCCCCCTCTCTTGTTCTTTTTCTGTTTACTGCTGCCACAGGGACTGGACTTGCTGGCTCCCAGAAAAACCTAGTGATCTACTGTAATACAGACTGTAGTATAAATTTCTCAGGTAAATTTGAGGCAGTAACTGAAATCGGTGGAATTGCTCTGAGGGTGATGAAACACTGGAACAGGTTGCCCAGAGAGGTGGTAGATGCCCCATCCCTGGAAACATTCAAGGTCAGGTTGGACGGAGCTCTGAGCAACCTCATCTAGTTGAAGATGTCCCTGCTTATTGCAGGGGCTTTGGACTAGATGACCTTTAATGGTCCCTTCCACCCCAAATCATTCTATGATTCTATAGTAATTTCTAAGGAAAAAGATATTTGTTTAGTAAATTAACTTTAAGAGCAATCCTGGTATGCTATTTTTAATTAAAATTCCTATATGATTACCATGATGTTTGATTTCCCTTGGTAGTTTTCTTTGCTGTCTCATTCAAGACACAGTAGGTGGCATAGGTATTCTTAAATTTTTATTTATGTATCTTTGTGATTGTTTCTTGGTGTGATTCATACAAGACCATGATCTACCAGAGAAGTTTGTTTTCTTTTTTGTCTGCTGCATCTCTGATCCTATATTCTAAAATGATGAATAATACAAAAATCAACTGTGGAAAAGTTTAATGTAACAACTGCCTCCTGTATTATGCAAGTAGTAGTAAGGAAAGTATTTCCACCCTGTCAACCCAGCACAGGACAACCATCATGCACTTGCAAGCTGAAGTGTTATTTCTGTTTTGAAAATAATTTTCTCCCTCCTTTTCTCCTGATCCAGGGAGAAGAAACTGAAAGCTAGAGTGCAAGAGTTAGTGAGTGCTTTGGAGAGACTCACGAAGAGCAGTGAAATCAGACATCAGCAGTCTGCAGAATTTGTTAATGACCTTAAAAGGGCAAACAGGTAAAGGATCTACTAGCAGATGGATGCACCATTGATTTTTTTTTGCTGTGTTCTGGTAATCCTCCCCCTGCCATAATGAGCCATTTCTGGATCCTTGCATTACACACGTTGACTCTTTAAGATTATAGTTAGAGATGTGGGAGGTGTAAACCTCCCATATAAGACACTAAAAACTACACAGCTAAGAACAGAGTGGAGGAAATAGGTTAATCTTAACTGAGTTACTAGTAAATGCGTTATTACTGAAACAAACAAAACCCTCCACTTAGCCAGATTTATGAATGTTATTTTATTTAAAATTGCTCTCTTTTCTTTGGCTCCAGCCTCTTTATTAAGCAACTGGCTTCGATAATTACACTTAAATTTTATTGCTCACTCTACGTAGATTTTTCTGGCACTGTGTTTGGATGGACTCAGAGTATAGGGGGGACTGTAGCTGCCCATGCTGCAAGGAACCTATTGCTCACAATGTAGTTTTCATTAAATCACACTTGAAAGCCCTTGTGGTGAGGAAGAGTACCCATCTCAACCTTCCCTACTGAGTCAGGGTAGAGGCACAGAAGACACTCAGCAGCTGACAAATTAGCACAAGATGCCATCCTCTGAATATAACTATTATTTTTTTAAACGGAAAATGCAAAATCAGTGCTGGATTTTGTAAGCAGATTCTGGCCATGCAGTGTTTTTTGTAAATCATTACATGTTTAATGTTGTGGTACCCCGACTCACAAACAGTGGTTTGTGAGGTCATCATTAGCAACCTCTGTCTAGCTGGTTCATGTTTTCAGTAACCAGTTTACTGGTAAAGGTGTGTACTTGCCCCCCAAAAGACACAGAGATTAGCATTCATCTGGATTTGGATCAATGAGGTTTGGATCTAATGTGTTTTAAAGTACTAGTACATTTTAGGAAGATGGTCAGTACCCAAATTTTGGAGTTCCCTGAAGGCGGGGGTTTGAGGTGGATTTTTGTAACACTTGCTATGAACAAGCCTTTTTGAATTACCTTGTATTGCCTTGTATTTCTAACAGCAACTTGGTAGCAGCTTATGAAAAAGCAAAGAAGAAGCATCAAAATAAGCTGAAGAAACTGGAATCGCAAATGATGGCCATGGTGGAGAGACATGAAACACAAGTAAGAATGCTCAAACAAAGAATAGCTTTACTAGAAGAGGAGAACTCTAGACCACACACCAATGAAACTTCACTTTAAATGCATCTCTTTCAAAGATGCTTAGTGCCATTATAAATTTATTTCTTTTGGAGGCTGACTTTTAGGTAGCTTCAAACACTAAAAGCTCTGTCAATGCTGACTTACTTAAGCACCTTCTCTGGGATCTCAGACAGGTGCCATGGGGATAATGTAAGTGTTAACCTTAAGGACTGTTTCATAATGTAAAATGGCAGTGCCTGAATTATCATGCTATAATTATGTATGTTGTCTGTGTCATTATGTCTATATTCATACAGCTTCTATTAAATTTTATATATGTCCCATGGGTGACAGTGTCATATAGCAAAATAATTCATGTTAAGAGGTTTTAATTTGGGCAGTTTGGCGTTAATTTGAGCATTTTCTAAATCCCTGTGCTTCCTCTGCACACAGCTCTGTATTGTACCCTCAAGACTTGCTGCTGTGGTTAAATCAACTGTATAGGCAGCTGCAGAGGGGGGGAGATCATAGGCTTGCTTGATTTTTTGCACCATACTTGCAGTACTGTCGCTCACAGTGCAGGTCAGGTAGGAAAACTCCTGTTGATCTGGAAAAAAACTAGAAACCCTAGTTGCATCTCTGAAAACTATGATAATGGTGTATTTCTTACAGTTTGTAAGAGGACTAAAGGCTGTGCGTTTCACCATGCCAGATAGATTGTGCCAAGGTTGGGTAAGAAGTTACAGGAGACCTCCTGGTATTTATATTGCATGGTATTTGCAATTATTTTGTGAAACAGTTCGTTTTTCTTGTTAATACATTATAGCCAAGGTTTTCTTTAAGAAGCTGGGCCATTTTTGTCATGTGTATAGTGCTTATTATGGCTTTCTGTGATCGAGAGGTAGACTGTCTTCTTTTTATACTTTTTCGACCAAAAAAGGTACTTACTAGAAATGTACCTATTTAATATTGAATACATAGGCACAAAACTATAAATGTGTAGGTGTATGGATATACAGCCACAAACAGAATGTGAATGGTGAAGTCTTCATACAGCTTCTTAGGTTAGTTTTCGTTACTGCTAACATTCTCTTCTTTTGTTTAAGTCACATCTTGTTACTGTATTATCAAACTGAATAAATTGAAAATGTTGGCCTGTTCCAGTAATGAACACTAAGCAAAGCATGGCAATCAGGCTGATTTCTCTAGGGAGCAAAATACAGGAGTCTGCCATAGCACCTTTCGTTCAGCATTTGCTTCTTTTTGACTGAGTACATGAAACAGCTTCCCTGTTTGTTTTAACATGCCAGATTAGAGTCCATTACCTTCATTAGCCTGTTACTGTGTTACACCTCTACTTTGTATTTTTCCTTGAGAGACTGTAATTATTTGTGTTTACATNGAGTGAATCTGATTTCAGATGTTTAGCCTTTTTGCTTTACCTGTTGTGTTGCACCTCAAGTTTTATTAGTGTATTTAGAATTAGGATAACTTCTCTCATTTATTCCTCCAATTACTAGTACTAAGGAAATATTTTTAGAGGACTTGAACCAGTTTTGTCTACTCTTGGGTTAGGCCAGGCAGCCAAAATAGTTGTGGGAATTTGTGTTCAGAATATGGCATTACTGTTAAAGCCGTGGTTACATCTGAAACTGTAG